>JAQGAC010001261.1:0-14754 GCA_034696585.1 Isotomurus maculatus | reverse complement strand
AAGTTATGTCTATTACTAGTATTAGGGTGGAATAGTAATATCGCCCGAATAAGCATAAAGTTAGCCGATGCTGGCCCTGGAGCAGTTGGTGGCATGTCAAGTGAAGAAAGGTAATTCTTTACCCACCGACTGGGACCGCAGCAGGTTATTGAAAATATGAGAAAAGTCACAAGGTGTGAAATTGAGAAAAAAGAGAATACAGAATGCACCACAGTATCTCTCCTTTGCACGGTGTTTAACTAGAAGAGTTCTCTTAGAACTTTTTCATTTTAGAATCTAATCTCCTTCAAGCGTAGATTCTAAGAAATCTTTCACCACACAGAAAGTACGAAAGCGATATTCTGTAAAGCAAGTTAAATGTAAAGTGAGAAAGTGAGAGAATGAATTCAAGTCTCACGAAAAGTGAGTAAGGCTTGCTTGGAGCTAAGCTCATTCATCATCAATTTAAATCTTGCAGATTAATTGATAGATCCCCTAGTGATGCCATTCTGAGTTGAAGTGTGTAGAGATGACGCTCTCGTTCTTACCGGGAGGCACTTAATATATATATTGCAATCTGACACAAAAGACTTGTTTACCAGACAGGAGGATAAAATGAACAATTTGTCAACTACAAAACCACTGCTGCGTGAGTGACGTTTCTTGATTTGTGCTGTGGTTTTGGTTACTCGTTTGACACCATTCAGTGCAAAAGTGATATAACAACTATGAAGATAAAGATTTCCCTATATATTAAGTTGAAATATAGGGAATGAGACCGAAATATTGCGAGATCAGGAGTCTATTTGAAAACTACCAAACTTCCAAGCCTTCTACCTTTTGCCGTTCTCAAAAGAAGTCTAAAACCCTTGAGACACAAACCACTTTCCTTCTCTATCAGTTTGTCATTTAGCTGTGTGGTGAGATACAATTCGTTTTGTGTTTCTATTTTGCTTAGATAAGCAAAATGACATCTAAAGTCGTATTCCTCCCTTATGACTATGACACGCTGATTTATTAGCTTCTCGGAGGTTTTGTTTCGCTTTTCAAGCGTCTCTTTTCATTTTACACTGTGTAACTTTTAGATGATTTCCTTATGAAACTAACCAAAGGTATAAGTTCTTGGCTTCAGTATTTAATATCCTATAGCCTCGAATGTTTTACTAAAGCAACTTAGGAAATTCTGACTTTGTTCAGTAAAAAGAAATGTTCTTCTCTTAGTGAGTTGCGAGTGTTTCCGTCCTAAGAGCATAATTAAACTTACAGTGATTCCTTACTTCACGCCTCATTGAATATGTTTCGGTGTCAAGCGAACCACAACCAAACCAACTTTGGACAGATGTAAAAGTTCTGCTTCTTCGGTTTTTTTTATACCTCAGAAGTTTTCTTCCATGTGTGCAAATCCAAGTTAATTCTGACAAAATCTTATTTCATTTGCCTCCTACTTCCAATGAATTCGCGAGACTCAAGGGCTCTAATTAGAAGTTACACTTCTATTACCTTGTAGAACAAAATTACTGAAAGCTGGGACAGTACGTATTCCTGTTCTTCGTTCAATTTCAATTGAAGACGAAGGAGCAAGTTTCCAGCAGAAAGAAATGATTGTATAAACTTACTACTAATAAGATTCTGACTCGACTTTTAGTATTAGACATCAAGCATATGATACGTGTAACAAAAATAAGTCGCAAATCGATTTCCAAAGTTGTGTGTAGGAAATAGAATTCATTTGCTTGAGAAAGCACTTTCAAAGCTACAACTTTCATAACAGACTTCAAACGAATATAACTACCCCCATTAAAGTTCATATTTAGAAGTCAGCACAGACTAGCTTCTTGCTAGAAGAAGTCAGCATGTCAACGTCACCGTCACCGTCACCCCCCATTTTAGTGCATTAATATTATCTCTGCGTATTATCATCTCGATCTCACTACATTCGAATTTGTATCGCATCAAAGACCTCAGAATACAATTGACAATATATGAAAAGATATATAACTTAGATGCTTTTTCTTCGTCTTATGCTGCATACTTGTACCATCAGTTCTCATGTGTGCAAAATGCAGAATAAAGAATACCTCATTCTTATCTCACTTTAAAAAATAACACAAGTAAAGTATCGTATTTTATGAGTTTCACTCTCAATGACGACAAAACCTGAAAAGTTGGTTAAGCCAGGAAATCAGTGTGTATCTTTTATTGAGATCAGCTGCCAAAGCCAATCCGGAGAACCGCCGTAATGATCCTCCTTTAATACCACAAAGATCAACGATAAGACAAACGATCCTTTGCTTTGTCTGCGTGAGCTTCCTGAACTTCACGAGTGTCTAGTCTCCCAACTCTCAGCATTATTCTCAAGGATTCCATGTTCCGTGGCGAAAGATCCTTGTTTCTTTATCAGCCTGCTAATCGTTATTGAATTTACCAAAAGATCACTACCCTCTTTAACGTGATCATTAGAGGACCAAAAATTTCTATTGTCATGCAAAATCTGCATATTTAAATTCCTAGTCAGCGAGTGGCATTGCTGTGTGGTTGTCATCCAATTTTATGGTTGTGCATTGTACATTCTCACAAAATTAAATCCACGTACACTCGCAAGTCTCACATGATGTTTGAAAGATGCAATCACTTATCGCTCGCAGCACCTAACACTCCAGCTAGTAGACACATAACCGTCCACTTAGCATAAGATACATTGTACACACTTTCTACTACAACGAGTACTAAAACCGGGACTGTGTGAGACACACGTCCCATTTATTAGGTGTAAAAAGAAGCTCTGACACGTTGTCATCTGGGAAACCTGTCAAGCTATTGTTTATGTGTGTGTCGTGTGTGTATTGAATTTCTCCTAGTTTTCATGTCACAAGAAGTCCAGCTCGACGCATAAGTAAATGTGAAAGGACTCAAAGGACAAACCACACACGAAACCTTTTTGCACAGCTTTAAAATACAAAATATAAATCACTTGTGGCAAATAGCACTTAAATTGCAGAAGGGAAGAAACATTATCAGTATCCGTGTATTCGCAACTCTCGTTTGCTCGTGCATTCAACTTTCCATAAAGTTTGCATGAGAGTAGATGAATAAGAAGCTTCGATAGCAAAAAACTACTAAATTTGTACTTCACATTGCACACTGACAAAAGTGACCATTCGCTTCCTTTCCAATTTCAGAATGAAATACAACCAGTTGTAATTCAACTTTGACCTAGCTGCGTGGACAAAGGGGAATACAAGAAAAAATCGCTTACGTTCCTCGTTATGGAACAAAAGTAGCGTGCACAGAGTCAACATTACCAGTTTTAGATTGTAGATATTCTAGAGATATATGCACCTTGAAACCTCCAACTATCTAAACTCTCCACGTTCTCTCTCCGGTTCCATCGTGGCGAAGAAATCCATTCGGTCTCTTCCAAACCGTGATCATCAATCAAGTTGGAGTTGAAGTTGGTGACAGCAAAGAAAATCGAAACTTTTAAACTTCCCATGAAGAAAAAATCTTAGTTCGCGAACAACATTTTCCATTTCAGGATCCTGGCGCTTCCTCTAATGCTAAAAACATTGCACACAAGGCTTCGTCGTTTCATTTTCAGTTTAAGTTAAAGCGATCGTGCATGTTGTTGTGTTACGAGAGTTCACATCAATATGATACACACCGAAGAATCCTTTATATATTTTTTATTACTCTTCTGTCGTGGAACAATCATTACACACATTTTACTTATTTTTGGAAAGACGTTTCATATCCAGTTTTATTAAAAACCTTGTCACGTTTTGGACTTACAATTTATTTTGGCAGGTTTGATTTTTCTCACAAGATCGAACATTCAGGTCAATTACAGAGAGTGGGGAAGGAGAAGAATGGGAAAAAGAATGTACTGCTAAGCGGTGCTTATTCCGTTTTGTTGAGTTTAAGTCGTGGGTAGTAATTCATGCGGTTATATTATACACCATCAAACGATAATCATCGCGGATTATGATAATTATTACCTTCACAACTGCTTGTGATGTGAGTTCAGACAATTTAAATGTTAATTTATTGTCTACTCAGCTTGAGTATAATAAGTCGTGAAACTTTATTACTAGACTAGCCAGAGTGCAAGCGTACAGTCTTTTAGACTGAATAATCTCCGTCGATTTGCAATGGATATTTTGGAGTATCTCATTCTCCAATCTTTTAAGATTGAATGTGTACATGTCACTTTCCACAATGTTTCATCCAACTTTATCACTTCCATCCACAGGTCTGGCGTAAAAACCAAATTGAATAGACACGAAGAGGAATGTAAATGTAAATTGAAACAGATTAGCACAAATTCTCAAAGTTGAAAGTGAGATGTTAGAACTTAAATCGCGACCTGTCAACTCGTCCACCTACGAGAAAATCTAAAAAGCAAGTTAATTCTATTAAGCGATACTCTAGAGAGAGATGTTAGCGATCGGGTGGATAGCGAGGTAAATCACTAGCAATATCATTCAAGCAATTCCGTGCATTAAAAAGCTTTCAACTCTCAGGAGCAAAAAGCATTTTAGACATTCATAATTGCGACTCGTTAGGTATGCACAGTTGAGTCCATATGTTGTAAATTGTAAAAGGAAAATGACACACCAAATTGGAAAACCCGATGACAAGATCCAGAGAGAAATATATATTGGCATGTTCTAAAAGTGTTATCATGTTCCCAAGTTTAAAAAAATCTGTTTAAGGCATCTCATAAGAGTAAAAATCACAATTAAAGTTTTAAGGCGAAATCTGAAATGTGATAGGGTGCTTGAATTCACTAAAAAGTGAAGCAGTAGGCAGTAGAAATAAAGTCAACAGTTAAAGAAATCGCTCTTTTGCCACCCACGAAGCAGATTTATGGGTGGGATGAACCACTTAATCTTTTACGATTCTAATTTTTCAACACATCTATTAATACTACACGCAGTAGAAGAAGTCTAGTTTTGAGTATTGAGGCTTGAGACTTTGAGTAGAAAAGAGCTAATGTACATAACATGCTTGAGTTAAAAAAAATTAAACAAAACACAAGACGAGGAAATGGCATACACGTATAAAAGTAAGATCGATGATATCAGCTGCACACACTGTGATCCGCATGAATGTATTGTCTGCGATTAGAAAACTAAATAAATGTTTGTTAGGTTAAGTCGATAAAGCGTCATTTATATTTTATTGCGCGCATCATTGATCAGTTGATCTTTAAGTAGAAACTTGAAACACATCGGGAATTCGAATGAATCATTATAAGACATCATGAGTAGTCTTTAGCAGTTCTCATTATCATTGAGATATTGAGATCACAAGGGAATTAATGACTGTCTCTTAAGAAAGTGCCGACCCGAGGTGTTTCTTTTTTCGAGTACTCATGCCAGATATTTCAATCCATTTTAATGCTTTAGTTTTAATGTTTTAACGAACTATTTCAAGTGTGTGAGCTTTCAAGCTGGTTTTAATAATGAGTGAGTACAGCTACAGCAAAACCCATTTTCTAAACATGTTCCTTTACATTCAAGATTCATTTATTATTGCTCGCTTCTCACATCGTACACATGAAACAAGAGCAGACAATAATACATTAAATTGAAAGTACCATACCTCCATGGTTTAAGTCAGTCACACTTACACAACTACAAGTCACCAAATTTATAATTCACCTGCTTCAAGGTGAATCGTTTAGCAATAAATCGTCTGCGGTGCCCTCATCATCATCACACCCTTGCACAAGAAGTTCAATGCACAAGAACAATCCTTAGGCTACACAGAGACCAGTGAAAGACTCTTTCATGTGTTGTAAGTCTGCGTCTGGCACATAAGACTATAAAATATGCCGGTTAAGGTTGATTTCTGGTGGAGAAAGTAATACCTAAAACCCAATGCGATTCTGTGACACTTAAACTTAAAACTAAATTCATCTCACAAGAAAATCGGTAACACAATCAACTGTGTGGAAGTGGCAAGTTGTGATATAAAAATTCATCATTTGCAGGCACAAAGTATTTCGCAGTCTCATCTGCTTTGCCTTCAGACACTTCAGACCTTCACACGATATATGCATGCGTGTATCACAACTTTAGAATTACTTAGTCTTGAAGTTGAACCTTGGTTTGACGAAGAAAAAAACTGTAAGAAGACGAAGTATGGGGTCGGTCTGAAGCACTAACTATCGAGGTAAGTCAAAGTCAAGACGAGGAACAGCTGGATAATAGCCCACAAGGGAGAACATACTTTTTCCAAGTACTTTGGAGCCAACACACTTTTTCCATCTCTTTCCAAGTGAACGACGACAACGATGCACACATCCACCTTTCATCTGCATAAAAAACTAAGGAAGTCTCCTCAACGTCTCAAGTTGGGTGGAATGAGAAGAAGGACTGAGGAGAGAGAGCCCAAAGGACGGAGGACAAGACATCCGTCTACTACACAACGGAACTTTCACTAAAGAACTCCTCCTTCTTTCATTCCATCAGAGTTGATGTAGATGGAAGTCAAGGCTCGGGAAAAATACTGGAGCTCTTTCTTTCCCCACAACCTAAAGTCGTCATTTCAGATGAGCAAAACCATTCCACACCGCCGGTGCTGGTGAAAGTCGGCTGTCTCGACCAACAATTCAGTCCTTGTGTCTCTCACCCTCCACGAATTAAGTGTTTTACTGTAGAGCACAAAGCAAAAGACGCTTGTAGAACCGCAAAACATATTTAACCTGCCCTGTCTTTACGCTTAAAGGAACAAAGAGGGTTGTAAGGCATAACAAAATGGTTTTTTTCGTCCACACATTTCTTTATTCGAATTCTCTAGGCATTTATTTGGAAAAAGTACCGTTGCTCGTTGGTTGAATTTTTTGACGACTGTAATTTAAAAAATTAAGATTTTTAATAACTTCAATTACATAAGATGATTAACGGGTAAGGTGATCTATCTAAAGTGAAACCAACTAGGATGGAAAAGCACAGAATTTGTACATTGTCCAAAACTTCTATTCTTTTCATACTTTCTGTGGAGAGACTTTTTGTGAGTCTTTCAAATATAATAAGGCTGAGATGAATTTAATCATTTTCATTTCCCAGAACGCAGGTAGTTTCAGAATTTACTAAGGAAAAACAGTTTTCTTATTAGACTCGCCTGCATAAGTAAATACGTACGTGTGTGTGTGAAAACCCAACCCACAAAGTTTACCAAGGAAAAAGTGTCTCATCTCTGCATTTTTCTTCAATTTACCCAGAAGCTTTATATCGCTATAAAAGAGAGAATGCTTAAGAGACTCGTATATCAAACACGCAAGCCACATTCTTGACTTCATCTTGTGTAAGTGAAGCTCGAACCCTCTAAACCACTATTACTTTTTAGCTGTCAAGTTGATTTACACTTGCTCTGGTCCTGCGATAATGCACACCATACACACTTTTATTGTGGCCTCCTATTTCGTAAAATTGCTTAATGTTGCATGGCACTCGAAGTTAAATTCGTAAGAATGCCTTGCAGTCAGACCTATGACTCCGGGTTAGGTATATTTGGAATGCTGTTTTTAATTAAATGAAATGCAGTGAAGAGAGATATTTAATTAATCTCCGAGATGGACTTTATTAAATTCTAGTTTCTAAATTTAAGTCTGGACACACAAGGTTTTTGAACTTAGCCGTACAGCCCTGCAGCTCCGGCACTGTTGCGGATAGCGGATTTCGCTTTCTATAAAGATTCAAAGCAACAAATATTATATGTATGCTATAATATATAACATACGCAGTATAATATCTATGTGGTTCATTTGTTGAAAGGAATGTTTGCAAGTAAATTTTAATCCGGAACCAAAACTGACTTAAAGTGACTGAAGGCTCCGAAGCCAGAGAGATAGACAGAGCGAGAGATTGAGTACAAAAGTCTTTTTGCTTTTTAGAACTTTCCATTTTGTAAGTCCAATCCGTCATCATAACATACACATTGATATTGCAATGTATAACCACGCACTAATAAAAGCTTTCATTATTAAAGATAGTAATCAAAAACTTGACGGATTTATTTTCATGGTTGGGCAGGATAATAATGATGATCTTTTGTGTGAAAGAGATTTGAATTGAATGAAGCAGACGATGAACTTTATTACGTTTCATGCCTTCATTAAGCACTCTTCTTGTACTGAAAGAAGAATGATGGAGGAGAGAGTTGAATTAATACTCGTAAAAGTGACTGAAGGGGAATTAAATAACTTGGACATGTAACGAATTAACTTTGTTCTCTCAAGGGCAAATAAAGCCACAGGTAATCATATCTTGATTGTGAACTCTGGGTGAGGTTTCCTATAATTAATTCCGATGGAAAGCTAGATATAGATATACAGATATACTTTATATAGTTATAACATCTTCTGCACTGTGGCATTTGAACTTTCGAGAAACTTTGAACCAACATGAAAGATACCCACAGGACCCACACCATCCATCCGTTTGGTTTCATAGAAGTGAATAAACCAATCGCTTTGAATAAATTCACTGGTACCTGGCCTCAAGTTTTTTACCATATATAGACACCTCATTAGCAATCCCAGATCATTTATCCAATCCATTTTAGTCGCACTGATCAAATATAGATTTTGTTCGATTCGTGTACGGTAGTTGATTAGGGTTGATTACATAATGCTCTGCTGTCCTTGTTCATCTTTAATGCAGACGAGTCTCCATGTGGGCGGTGTATCATAGCGTTAGATATATTCCTTTTTACAAGAAAGCTCTCGTCTACAAGTTTCATGTGATGTTTCCCATAAAACTCTACAAGATGGTAATTCCTTAATACGAAAAGAAAACTTTTGTGTTAAGCCTGAGCTAGCTGCCTAGCTTTGTGGTGGTAAAAAATCGAACACCTGAGATGTTCTCCAGCTACATTTCTACATGACGGTACAAATCCCAGGGATTTAAGCTGTAAGCTCCATTGTAGAAAGGTCAGAAAGTTTTAAGGCAGTAAGAGTATGTGTGTGTACATACTTTGTATTGAAGACTTTAGACAACATCAACAAATAGCGGTCAGTCGTTAACAACATAAATATCCATTAGGGTCCATACAAAAAGCTTCTGGGAGTCCCTTTCCCCCTTTAATTCTGCCTGTGTTGTAAGTTTCACCCACAACTTTCACTTCCACGGAGTACTTTAGAAAAGTCGGTTGAAACTTTAATCCACGAAAAGGTAGAGTTACAAGACTCAAAGAGTCGCAATTTCTGCTTGCGAATATTATATTTGCTCTCTTTTTCACATTCATTGAATTGTTAAAGATCTTCTTGCTGCAGTCGGGTGATATAAAAAGAAAGAACGAACAGCCTCTGAAGACACATAAAATTTTATCAGTCGGAATGAAGTGTTTGTCGGATCCAAACTATTCTACATCCAACCAGCTTGTGAGATTCGCTGAAAAATATGTTCCCTCCAGCTTTCTGGCTGAAGGAAATTTAACCATATCGCACTTTCTAAAGTAGAGAAAGCAGTAAAAGAAGTGGACTCTTAAATATTTTATGACGATAGTGTGTAACATTTGAATATGTTTTCTTTCTCGAAATTGATACATATTTTTATAGCTAACGATCAGTTGGTGTCTCAAAAGTTCCAACAGAAGACTATCCAGACTTCCAAAACGGTAAGTATGGAAAAGGTGAAATGACTGGGAAGACGACGGCTATGGTTTCCCACCTCATGTCTCACACACAGACACACACTCATGTGAAGTTCAGCCACACCTGCTTACATCTTGGCTGGAGGAATGGAGAGTGGATTCTCCAATAAATAAATAAAACCATCCTTATTGTCTTTGTAACTGTCGTGCTGAAAGACATTTCAAAAGGACCTTAAGGGATAAGCTACTTATCTACTGGGCTAAAATTCATGGTAACCACAGATTTCAAAATGCATGAAAGGAAGTGTGATTTATCGCACGTAACCTAGCACCTCAACTCCCAATTTACACACATAAGTCACAATTCATGCAGTTTAATGAAATATTAAAGGTTTATTCCTTTACTGTATCAGTTACATCGTGTTAATACCCAGTCTGGTGTAAAAAAGGAGAAATAGTAAATGAAGGGTCGCACTTAATCTCTGAATTCTTTTCAACTTTTGATATTATTGACCCGACAAGATTTTTAGGGCCAACATAAGGAACGATTACTGGAGTAATCCTTGGCTTCTTCCGAGTAATTTCTCTTTGGGTGACCTTTGGTTCGATTGCTGGAAGGGGACGCTTGAGAATTATTTTTGTAGCCTGCTTTTCTTCAGACTCGACCACCTTTGGAACTACTAGAGTTTCTTTCGCCTTCTTCTCCATCTTACAATATAGTCTGTACAATGCTGCAGACATGTTCTCGTCTCTTTCTGCCTGGATAACTGGAGCCAAATGACTTATCTTATATCACATGGGAGTAAATTTTTAGCACAGCACAATATAACATAGCAGTAGAATAAGCAATGACAGAAGGAAAATATATTCATTTATATTTTTATTATAATCCATAAAAACCAATTTTTATTTCTTTAAGAAAGCAAAGAGCCTTATCCACTGAATTAATTCATAACACTTTAACCAACAAATCATAATTAGAAAATTAATCCTGCCAAATGCGAATCTGCGACTCCCCTTCCGCACGAACTTCTGCATCCCGAATTGCTTGTGAAATGCTGCAAGCAAATAAAACTAATTTATAGGAATGTTTCATTTGGATATCGTTGGTTCATAAGTACTTACGAGAAAACGGAATCATCAGAGGATTGAGACTCCACAGTTGAAATGTTTTCTGATGAAGAAGAAGAGCTTGTTTCACCTGTTGACGATTCCTCACTGTTTTGGCTAGCCAATTTCCACCGCTTGAGCTCCTCTCCAGCGTCAATAATTGTAGCCCGCTTCCGAATTCTTTGTGGGAAAGTAGGATTATGGCGATCGAAGGCCAAATACTTGATTACCTAATTCACACGGGAATTTTTTAGTTCGCAAACATTTACTCTAAAAGAACTCAAACAAGCTGAGCAAACTCCTTACACATGTGATGTGACTGCAACATCCAACAGTTCTCCTTCCAACTTTACATCTGCACAGCCACGACAGAATTCCCTCCCTTCCGTTTGTGTTTGGGGCGTATTGGACAAAGACATAATGTGTCTTATGGCGACTAAATCTGCTTTCCAGTTTTGCTCGTACTATATTCTTTTCGGTTTGATGAACAAATATGTTGAACTCTGAATCAGAATCAATGTGCTGTCGTGTGTATTCATCAGCAGTCTGAATTTGGTACATTCCAAGAGTAATCATAAGAAGATCTTCCATGCTAAGTACCGGGAAATCAGTAATTGTGGAACTACTTGCCGCTGTCCAATTCTTTCCCAACCGCTCTAATCCATCCTCCACCTTTTCTTCCAGTTCATTAGCTAAATTCATTCTACCAAGTGCAGCTGTTACGAACTTTTCGTGCTGTTCGGTGTCATTAAAAAGGGGTGGCTGAAACTTGTTAACAAGTGCACATCCAATTTTCCAGAGGGCTCCAAGCTTTGAGACATACTGGGACAATATTGTATTTCTGAAAAACTTGAACCTCAACTTCACTCTTCCATGAGACGATTCTACCACATGTCTTGCCATGCACACTTTTCGGGACATATTCGCATCCAAGGTTGTAAATTGCTTGTCGCCTTTTTTCAGTAGCTTGGGAAGTTCAACCTGATAACCTCGCTCTTCTGTAGGTTTAATGGAATCCCTAAATC
Organism: Isotomurus maculatus; assembly: GCA_034696585.1. Classification (NCBI taxonomy): domain Eukaryota; kingdom Metazoa; phylum Arthropoda; class Collembola; order Entomobryomorpha; family Isotomidae; genus Isotomurus; species Isotomurus maculatus. The sequence goes on along the minus strand of JAQGAC010001261.1, from coordinate 3,040 downwards.
CTCTATCCCAAAGGAATATATCTCCAGTTTTCATGAAGCTCGACAAAGTTACGTGTTCCTCATTTTCCGGCTCTTCTTCCAACAAATATTCCATGATTTGTGCGTCGTTGTTTCCCGCATCACAGAAGAATAAACCATATGCACCTCCCATGTATCCACTACAAAGTGCAAGAGTCATAGCCTTATAAAGGTTTTTCTTCTTATTTTCACACCATGTCCTTCGCTGTTCTTCGAAGTCTGTAGGTTTCTGTATATAAAGATAAGTGCAATCTGCCACTATGAACAAGGAATCTTCATCTACTTCAAACAAGCGATTGAAAAAGTTTCTCCCGTGTTTTCTTATAGCCTCTTCTCGGGTCATATGAGCTGGTGATAAGCCCAAGTACTGCGGAACAAAATATTCCGAAAGAACCTCTGTCACTTTAGTGATTGCTTCACTAACTATGGTTTGCTTTGTACTGAACATTTCCGCTATTACTGATTGATTTTCGTCATGCCTTAGTAGGATGAGTAACATTGCCAATGCGTTCTTTGTATGCCTTGCTGAAGTATTTCTCATCTTCCCGCTCTTCTCCAAGTATTCGTAGATTTCGTTAAAATATTTCAAAGAAAACCCCGTAAATATTTGACATCTTTGATCGGTCATTTCTGTGCTGTTAAAATCCAAGAAAGACGTAGTGGCACTTGTCGCCTTTTCTGTCAACTGCACTATGAACTTCCCTAGTTCTTCAGGAGTGAATCTAGCAGGAGCAGTTCTTACTTTTATTTGATCTAATGAGTCTTGAGTAAATACTCCGTTTAAGAGGTGAACCTCGCAACTTCTATTACCAGCGGGAATTATTATTCTTTTTTCAAACCATACTTGTAGTCGAGCATTTGGAGGAACACGTTTTCTTTCAGACTTGCCACATATAAAGCAATTGCTTTGCGTCGACTTGCAGGACTGAATTATTCCTAACTCGATTCGGCTACTGGGACGAGCAAATATTTCTTCTGTGCCTACTGAACTTTCATTAGTGTTCGATTCTGACTCAGGGTCGTTAATGTAAATATCTGAATTATGATCGTTTGAAGCTACTGCGTTATCTCTAGATTCTTCTAAATCTTGCGACTGATGAGCCTGATATGATTCACTACTGCTGGAACTGACACCGGAATTTTCATTTAATGCGGAAGAAGATTCTGATTCTGCATTTAAACTTGGTTGTGAAACAGACAACGACTCTTCCATTTGTGAAGCTAAGTCTGGAGCGTTAGTATTTTGAGGAGCTTTATTTGCATGCCCAAATCTAATTTTGCGGTAACATTTTCTGCAGATGTCTTTATTCGGACCTTCTGGTATGATTTTTCCCGTTGTTTGTACGTATTGAGCTAAATGTGTTCTTATGTGAGGCTGCTCTGTTGTGGCTGGAGAGACATTCGATGGAATCCTAGCTGCACACAAGCAGCATGACTTGTGTGGCATTACTACAAATATGGAAATAATATTAATTATTTTTAAGCCAATACAATTTGAGAATTGAAAGATTAAAAAAAAACTATAAATGTAGAAAGAGATATGACCATGCTAGGTATTTCTAAGTCTTTACTGTGTTTAGAGAGACTAAATACTGCGAGGGATGCAAAAATCTGCGATGGCGGGTAAACCGGAGGTTTGAACATTTATTTTTTTAAATCAAACCTGGCAAGATCAAACAGGTTGATTACTCTTTTGAATGAGTGCATTTTTCAGGGTACTTAGTTTAAATTATGCAATCTTATAGCTAGTATGCAGTTAAAAGTAGATTAATTAGCAATAAAAGGGTTAACAGTGAAGTTGACAGCGTACCTTTATTGGAAGGAAGTGGTGGTTGAGAGGAGAGGAGAAGTTCCGGGCAGCAACCTTTTGTGGTGAGTGATGGATCGAAAGTGAGCTTTCACCAACTCCTTTCTCTCTCTCTCTCTCTTTCGTCTCTTTTTTTCTCGGTGGTATAAATGGGATTTATCCCGTAGTTACTCCCGGTTTCGTGCATTTTTTTACAAATATTTCGAATGCATTAACTCTAAATCTATCAGACCCGTATTTTTCTCCCTTAAATATCATTAAGCTCAACCTTTTTACTGCTACTGTCCGCAGATTTCACGACCCTAGCTGTTTGCAGTCACGAGTTAACAGCTCCTAAAGGCAGTCATTTTGTCAAAAATCAAAATTCTTTCGGGCCAACTGGAATGCTGTGAATTGAGAGTTTTGCAGTGTAACACACACAAAATGTGTGCATAAACTGGTACAGCGGACAGTTTGATATGATGCGATGATAAGTTGGAGTCAGTGTGAGGAAGAATGGTGGAGTTTAAAACGATTTAAACTCAGAAAACCCTTCTAAAAAGCCCTTTGGGAAATAATTAATTAGATTTTTTATGGAGACCCCGTATTTTTTATACGTCGTACGCTACTACAGAATCGGTATGTGAATCAGTGTGTGAAGTTTGGAGGTTGTAAGTCTGTGCAGTGTATGATTTCTGTGGTCATGAATTTTTAGCCCTGGTGATAAGTAGCTTATCCCTTAAGGTCCTTTATCCTTCATGCAATTACTTTTATCAGACAGAGGAACAAAGTGTAATTCCCCAATAACAGGAAAAAGTCAAGAAGTCCCTTGCTGAAACTAATGCTCTTGTAGACCAATACTGTAGGCTAGAGACATTCGAGCTCAATCTTTGACAACCCTTTTGCCCTGTAGATAAATGATAGGTCGCCTGTCGACTTTTCCTTAGCTGTGTCTTATACATTCGACCTTACTCACAATTGATATAAAAGTTAAGTACAACAAAAGCCAAAGAAATCCTGGAAGGACTATAATATACCTTCCCATACCACCTCGCTCTGAATCTCTGAATTTCCTCGGAAAGTTTCTCTCTCTGAAGTCAAGAGCACCAGCATATCACTTATACAACGACATGTAGCGTGATGCTTGCTCGTAGTTCAATACCTCAAGAATTCCCACAGGCAGGGAAAAAGATTTACCACCCCTTCCCATCACTGTCAAGCGATTTACTTCCTTTC
>JAQGAC010001260.1:0-14762 GCA_034696585.1 Isotomurus maculatus | reverse complement strand
CCTTGTTAGAGAGGTGGACTTGGTGGAATATGAGAGGAGTTTTGGTGCACAACCTGTCTGCTCGGAGTTCTAGACTACACTGAACGTGAAGGGGCTTGAATTTTGAGTGAATTTAAAACAGACACATGAAATTCCGGAAGTGGATGGTAGAATAAAGAGAGTGTAAATTTATATCCCGCAGTTATCCAGAAAACATTACAGTGAATTAAGTAAGCAAAACTGTGCAGCACTTGAGGATATAACGGAAGCTTTGATTTGCTCATGATGATGAATAAGGAGAATGGGTCTGCTAATAAATGCATATCTGAGGACACAATTTGATTACGTAGTTCGTATAGATCTTTGACTTCCTCCCGAATAATAATGTTGCCATTGCCTCTGGCTGTCTTAGCACCTCTTGGTTCCGGGAATATATTCAGGCTACCTGCTTCGCTAGATATGGTCACAGGTGAATATTGAAGCAAGAACAAAAAGTTCTCTAGCTGTCCAATAGTCCATGAATTAGGAGAAATTGTGTCTACATGGAAGTTGAACGTACAGAAAGATTTTGCGCTCGTAACTGATACCAAGACTCCTAATACTTGAAAGTTCATTGTTGAATTAATATGTTATTGATGATAATCCAAGAGGAACCCGAAACTCTTGTTAATCAGAACGATGGTAAAATGGACTAACGCACAACGTAAAATCCTACTTTTTGCCAAAAGCTTTTTCTTATTTATCGCACGTAAGCCTTGTCTGTTTCTTAAAAACAAACTAATATACTTACATACAAGTCTAGCTGAATACAGAGTGGATTAAATTATTTCCATCTATTTAAAAAAGTAACCATCAGAAATGCTTGTCTTCCAATCCATTAATATATGTTCAATTTCGTATTGAGTTCATTTCTGTTGGTATCAGTATACGCAAATTATTGTAAACAGACACGGAAGTCAACACTTGTAAAGTAATTAACTGAAGTAGTCATAAGTCACGCCATAAATGTTATTTGTTACTTAATTAATCGAGGAATGTGGTTATTTCCTTGTTTAGGATTGTTTGTTTAATTTTGTTTCAATATTACATTTTGTTAATGTCAAACCGACAAAACTGTTGACCGATATTAGCAAGGGGATTGTAGAAATCGTAATTCCTCTTAAGGCTCGATTTAACATTGTTGCTTTTGAAACAAACTCAATTGCAATAGCTTTTACGCCAGTAGGTTAGAAAGCGAGATGGACAATCTAAGACGAAAACTGAAATATTGAATCATATTTATTTATGCATAATAACAGTAAAAAATAAATGGATAGTTTAGAAGGTTTGAATAACATTAACGTAGGTAAAAATAATGTTTTGAACGATTTAGAAACCAAGCTTACTATTTACCTTCGTAGAAATATTCATTCTAATCTATCCTTTTCAAAAGGGATACAAGGCATCGTTTCCCCAAACTCCTATCATACAAACTGTTAGCGGTAAGAGCCCAGCATAACGACAGATTTTTCGTCAAGATGCAGGTTTACATTGTATAGACATCTCAATCGTTGGATAGGAATTATGTTGGTCGAGAGCCCATTCCCAACGGAGCATAAAGATCTGAAAATCAATTGTAAGAAGTAAGAAGTTAATTGTGAATGTGCCATTTGTTCGATTAAGTGAAATAATGGTTACATGCCTCTGAAGTACGAACATATTGAGCATCAAATATGTCAGGGTCAAACATAGTTAATTTCGGGGAAAAACAGATCAAACTGCAAACAGGACTAACGAGCTCTTACTGAAGGGGCAATATGACCTTGATGTACCTTCGGTGTAGAAGCGTATGTTTGCCTGTACAGTTTATCAACCTTTTGAATAGGAGCCTTGTGTATGACAGCTTTTAGCCATGGATCGCCCATGTCAACTTCGTAAGGCCGCGACCCATTTTTGCCGTCATTAAACACATCGTATCGCGTAATGAAGGCAGGAGTAGAAATAGGTTCAATGTCAACGCCCTGAAAATTCTGAAGATTGACCAGGTCGTCTGAAAAGTGACGAAGAGTTTAGGTTTACAATTTTCAGGTTTACAAAAGATTCCTAAAGCGGAAATTGAGTTCTAAAAGGGGTGTCTGGAAACTCTACGGCTTCAGAATCGTCAGATTTCGCGATATTGTGAAAAGAGATGTGACTTTTGACGAGAAATAAATTTGCGAATAATAATAAAATTGCCAATCAGTTTTTCTTCAGTTTTTTAGTAGCGAGGCAAAAGTATGTTGAGTTTTAAAACTCTTTTAAACTATTGCAAACCAGAGTCAGTGAAATTTTGTTAAAAACCAAGTCAATCACAGTCTTTGGTTGCCCTGCCTATCGTTTGATACGACTCTTCTGTTCAATAGCATTCATTCCCGATCACTTTGATCAAATTAAAATACTTTTAGCTTTGGACTGTAATTGAATGATTCATAATACATTCAATTTTATCCACTAAAAGCTGAAAGTTGCGTTGGAGCGATGTCGTCTAATGGAGCTTTCGGAGTGTTTAAATTGACAATGAGGTCTTTACGTTAAATGAAATTGACTTTCTGCTTCTGCTGAGAATAGGAAGGATGAGTGCGGTCTCGCCACTTTTTTAGCCCTTCACCGAAGGCGTAATGCAAGTTATGCTTTACAGATATTTTCATGAAGGTATTTTCAATTGTGTTTTGCATTGTACATATAATTAGATTGCCAAAAAAATAATATGAATTGCCTCGCTATACTTCGATAGCAAAATTTTAGCTTTCAAAATCCGAATTTATTCTAAGCTGTAATATTTTTACCATTACATTGGAAATCTGAAGGAACGATTAAAAATATTTGATGTAGTCTGTCGAGCATAATTGGTCTTCTAGCCACATACATTCGATAAGTTGCTTTGGTTGCAAAGATATGCTTTGGTTAAGTTTTGGTCATATTTTAAATCTTAAGACTCAATACAACAATCTTGATTTTTGGATAAAGAATTTGCAAATGGTTTTGGGTATTTTCACCATTAGATTTTAAGTCACGAGGAACAATTTAATGGCGTGGGGGTTAAGAATGACTGATTTAAATACTACGAAGTTTATGGACAGCCCCTAATTTTAACGCAATTGCAAACTTTTTTACGATACAAAGAACGATGATAAATATATAGATCGGGCTGAGTTGTATCTTGGTAGTCTGAAAATCGTAGCAAATCAATAAAATGCAATTACACTAGACTAAATTCTCATACTTGAATATTTGCCATGGTTTCCCCTGAATAAATGTACTACCGCATAAAAAGTAATTTCTTAAACTACATCAAGCGTATCCGTCTAATTTGACCTCCCCCTCCCCCATTCCACAGTTAATTAAACTGCTTCTTTTTCATATTGCAAACATATATATCAATATTAAAGGAAGGCAACAAAATTCCGCAAATGGTAGGAAAAGTTCTTTTTGTTATTTACTTTTCCCGATTTTTAACTGGACGTTTAGATACTAAATTAGTGCTACTCTGGGGTAGCGGTGTCATCATTGCGGATTAAAGGCAATTTTTCCCCTTCCTACAGAGACTACAGCAAAATAGAGCTTATAGGGAACATAGCTAGCTTATAGCTTATAGAGCTTATATATATATATGTACGATGTACTAGCAGTAAAGTTCTTCTTCGCCAGCGATTTATATCTAATAATATGTGGTACGAATACCCTAAATTAAATTTTATTTCTCTCTGACTGATTTGGTTGCCATTCATGCGCAAATTACTCCTTTAGCCGTAAATTAGTTATTAACCTATTTTGCAGCTGACTTTCAACTGTAAGTAAATTCAGTTGTCTGGATGATTACTTTTATTCAGTAAAAACTAACCCCAATCAACCAACCAAACGGAGAGAAGATGCAAGAAAACCATTCAATTTTCAAGAAAACCGGATAAAAATTCGTTATTAATTACACGCGGTTCCAATAAAAATTGTTTTCTCTATTAAGCTCCACATTCTTCTTTCTCCCTTTGGGTGAAATTCATTTGATTGTCCCATCCAAGCCCAACTCTTCTATTTTTCATACATTCTTGAGTCAAAGCAATCATTCTGAAAGCATGTTTATCAAGCGATATTACAAACTCTTTGAATTCATCTGTTTAATTCTTTCTTTCATTTTCTTGTGCGCTAGGAGCTAACAGTTTAAGTATCATATGTACACAAACCTTATGATAATGATAGAATACTCCAACTGGGAAAGAACTTCTATTTTAAATTGTTTGAAGAGACAATCAATGGTAATTTAATGTCTGAGATGTGCGTCGTAGTCGAAAAGTTGCTATCCTATCTAACACTAAGTTAATTATAAGCTTGTTTGGATACATTCTTTATTGTTAATAGTTCACTTATTACTAACATTATTGTACGCCTTAAACGCTATAGTTCTGTGTACGTCAATTTAAATTTATGCTAACAATACTGATTTTTTAACAGTGTTTGCATATTTCAATTTTCTCTCGTTTATAATGGAAAACCTAATCCATTTACTAGTTTTGTCCTTAAAAAGAAAAGTGGACATAATAGTGATGTATCATCACAAGATGTGCAAATAATGTTTATTAGTGCAATGTTTGCTGAATACCTTTTACTCACGTTCAGTATACGTAAAAATCTTTAACAGTTCACTAGTTACGACCAAGTAACTTCTTACAAGCTTATAAAGTATATATACAGCGTATAATTATTATTATTACTATTCACTGCATAAATGAAGGCGGAATAGACATTAGTATATTCATAGTGTAGTCCAGTATTACACTGTAGTAGCCAACCTTAAGAGAATTCTGAATGAGAAAGAAGTTAGTGCCATTTATTCCAGTGTACCACCGCGAGGTCATGAGTGAGTTAATCTTTCGTCTACCAAACTTATCTTTAGGGCTTACCTTTGACTTCCACCCATTCAACATCACATTAGAATGCTCGTGTACATTTATTCCATACGGCAACAATAAGCGAATAATCAGTATGACAATTACTGCCACTGGAGGCACAACTGCATAAATGTACCAAGGAAGTATTCTGTGTAGCCTTAAAGTAGCAAAATTAGCTCCAACACTAATAAATCCACCCATACAAAACAGAAATGTGATTTCGGCAGCAGTATAACCTATAGCATTGATGTTGAGAATTTTAACTTTACTATACTCCAAGAACAGCCGGTTCATCGAAGAGCCTTCAGTAGAGACGAATCTCATAATCTTGTGTAGGTCGTCAAGTAAGGTTATAGATTTTAAATACATCTGCACAGGGATAATCAGAAACGCAATCAGAAGAGGCAGTCCACGCATTGATATCATGATGAGAGGAATACCCAAAGACAAATGAAATAAACCAACTAACAGACTTGAAGTGATACTATCCTTTACATCGTAATACACAAACATTTCCTTTAGCAATATTTCCCAGGGTAATACTCCTAGATCGAGGAAACTTAGGACCAATATTAAAACTAATATCCAAAGGATTGGAAAGACTACGGTCAATGTGACCACTGCAGTGATCATTGCGAAGCCGAGTGTATCAAACTCACCGCTTGAATTCCAGAAAGAAGCGTAGGTGGATCGAACCCTTTCTTTAACTGATTGCACCTTACTGCTCGTCATCTTCAGGTTTGCATGGAATAACGGTTCTTTCGGTCCAGAGCTGGAAGTTGTAAGATCGTCCTGCACTGAATTAATTCGCAGTTTGTTTTCAGATCTGTCTTGAAGTCTTACTCCAGTGAGATTCTGCTCCATAGTCTTTTTCTGATAACCGGTCACAACTGAAATCAAATATAATATGAATTAATTCAACCTCACGAAATAAGTAAATCATAGAAAAAGACTGTACTTTCAACTAAGTTGTTGAGGAACTCGATGAGCTTGTTCATTGTGATTGTACTAATGCTCCCTGAAGTGAGAACAGCCAAATTTATAGTTGAGCAAAATACTAGTGCAGCACATAATGCGAACATCATTAAGCATGTTATCGTCTGTACGTGATCTCTGGGACTTAATATTTGACGGAGTACAGGAAAAGAAAGTCCCAGGAATCCATACCCAAATGAAGATACAAAGAACGAGAAATGCCAAGGGATAATCCGAATGCTCCAAATATTTACAGAAAATTCTCGTTTTTTTGAATCCCATTGAACAGGATTTTGCCAAATGAAGTTACTTGTCGATTGGTAAATATCGATGGCTCTCCATTGTAATTCAGAAGGCATCCTCTAATACCTGCGGAGCTATAACAGTTTCAGACACTTGTGTAGGATGCATATCCAAGAAAATCATCTATCAGACTAAGTGAGACCATTCGTTTCTCAACAAGACACTAGGAAGAAGTTGTTAAGCATTTTAAAATGCCTTTGGACGGGGTTTTCTGTGTTTTTTGTACCTTTAATCATCGACCTTTATACTTTTCAATGAATTTATTATAAGCCTTAACCAGCAAGTATTATCGATTTGTCGTAAACTGATGTGCTTTCGTAAGAATGGACTCCTTGATGACAGCTTTTCAAAGCTTAATTAATCTTAAATTGCAATATATATCCGCAAAAATCCATCTGACTGGACTTAAGCTAAAATGTGCATAATTGATGATTACGTATTAACAGGATATAAGTATTCCCCACGGAGACCTTCGTTGACTGTTTTTTCTTCAAAAGCATTTTTCATTCTTCAAAATGTTGGATTCCTATAGGGTCCCAAGTCTGTTAGTGTTTACGTCAATAGTTACAGGTTAGACTCAATAATGAGTAAGTGAGATTGCGAGAAAGTCAAAACTTAATGAAACTGAATATTATAAACAATCCTTTTAATGAACTCCTCAGTAGTCGGGTTATCATACTGTTCGATCACTAATTCGGTTTGGAAGATACCTGATATGAAAAGCGAAATAATTGTCGTTTCTGTATTCCTTGCACACTATAGGATCACTTCAGATATGCCTTCAAACCCTTTGCATAGAATTTCTTGGTGCAAGTTCAAAATCACTCATCATTGGTTTGGGTTGGTAGATGTCCATTGAATCGACAAAAATTTGTCATAGCAGTCTGTTCGGATTTTGTTCATCTTTTTTCCTAATACGTGAAATCGCTTGCCGCATGTTTTAAGAGCTCCACAGAAGTATACATCACAAGCTCACTTAGCAACAGAAAAAACTAAAACCAAATGTGAATTTTCGTTGCTAAGAACAGACAATTATGGAAAAAATTTAAATGGACGTAGATAATTTTCATAATTGATGATACATAAAATTTCATCTCAATCGGCTGGTTGGTTCTTGAGATACAGCTTGCTGATGTTTTAGGATACACGGGTGAATGGTTACTTTGCTGAAAGCTGGATTGCCAGCCATTACTTAATCCTCATTAAGTATTTATGAGCTTTTAACCCTCACTTTCTAACCTAAAAAAGTATGCCATACACTCAACCATTTATGCTTGAAGCTCATCGACTTGCAATGCTAGCAACAAACTGGATTCCCAGAACTCTCACAGCGGATATCACTTACGGGTCCGTACTTCATAGCTCCTTGATAACCGTTGGCAGGGTAATTCAACTAAATATTGGTTAGGATTTGCTACTCCCCTCAGCTAGTTAGTTCATAGGTATGGATGGTAGTGAAAAGTGAAATGAAGGGATTGGTAAAAGCTTTATTGTCAGCTTAAAATATTTGCACTTTACAACATGCTACCTATGGAGCAGAGGTAACGATGATAAAAAGCACTTCCGAAAAAATGATTTCTTAAATTGAAATCCCTACTCCTCCTTCAGTTTTTAACCTAAAGCAACGAAATGCATCTTCAATTGACAGGAAGAGAGTTTTCTTGATTTGATAGTGATAAAATCTGCAATTGTTCAGTTAACTTTGAAGAAACAGCCCAATTAATGCTACAAAACGTGTTTTTTTACATATTTGCCTGTGCTACAGACGTTGCATGTAGGAAATATGAAATGTTAACACTATCAAATCAAGAAAACTGTCTTCAGGTCAAATGAAGATGCATTTCGTTGCTTTAGGTTAAAAACTGAAGGAGGAATAGGGATTTCAATTTAAGAAATCAATTTTTCGGAAGTGCTTTTTATCATCGTTACGTCTGCTCCATAGGTAGCATGTTGTAAAGTGCAAATATTTTAAGCTAACAATAAAGCTTTTACCAATCCCTTCATTTCACTACCATCCACACCTATGAACTAACTAGCTGAGGGGAGTAGCAAATCCTAACCAATATTTAGTTGAATTACCCTGCCAACGGTTATCAAGCAGCTATGAAGTATGGACCCTTACCGTGGATTCACTTTCAACAAGGTTAGTTTTAGGCTACTTTTAATTGCTCTCGTCATTCTCAGGTCAAATAAACTGCGTTTTATTATAGAGGATCCTGTACTATTGTATCACCTAATATTTACAGGGAACCACATTGCTCCCGAATCCTTACAGTGCTTTTAAATCCAAAACGAATTTTGGACCTGACCCACAATCTTTCCGTCCCGAAAGGTTTATAGATTCTAATGCACTTTCTGGAATGAGTGACCTGAGGAAAATTGTCACACCATTTTCAATTTACAAGCGAATTTGTCCAGGGGAATCAATCACTAAGGAAAAAAGACACTATTTTATATTGACACAATTCCAATGAAGTGTGCTTCTTACCATACTAGCTTCCACGGATAAATTAACACCAACTCGTCAACTTTAGTCTCACTGTTCTCTGCAGAACCACTTTTCTGTCTCCACACTCCACTTCGCCTCGTAATCTGCAACTTATCCTTCTCCAAGATTAATTCACTTGATGTAAAATTGCGTTGCAATTTAAGTGATTTTTGCACTGCATGAAACTGGAACTCAGGAGGCCTGGTCATTGTGCAATGGTCAGGAAGGAGTTGTAGACGGAGTTAGCCTTGTCCCTGAATTTATGGAGCTTAGACAGCTCTGTAATAATCTATTCCATTTCGGTGACTTCTCACTTTTGGCATACATTCACTTCAGAAGGCTCCTCTACTTGTGTTTGCTCAGAAGAGAATACAAAAGATCTAAATGGCAACTATAATACTCTTTATCTTCTCCCTCGCTGCAGTATATTTTTGTTTGGTTTTTTCTGGATGACTCTCGTAAACGAAAATTATCTCCTCCAGGCAATCCCACATTCTTCTACTTAAAAAATCAGTCAACAAAAACTATTTACGAACAAATATCAAGGCTCAAATTGCTACTTATTATAGTCTATTTTTGTAGTTCTTTTTTAAATCTGATAAGAAATATTGTGAGTTACACGGTTCCTTAAAAAACCATTTTAATTCCAAATGACATGCACAAAAACATGTGTTAAACCGTTTAATTAGGTTCCAAACGTTTGATTTTGAAAACTCATGTTTCGTAATGAAAATAGATTAACCGGAACAATCGGCGGTCGTGCAATTTAATGAAACATATTTCTACTGTGTTACATGAGAATCCTACGGTTAATTGTCTATTCAGTACATTTTTGTAAACTAATTTTGCTTATAAAATGTCCACAGGTCCACCTGCATTTCCTTTCATCGGTTCAGTCACTCACTTGGCCAGGGCTCATTCTCAGGCTCATCTGGCGCTGGTGATACTTGCCGAAAAATACGGCGATGTGATGCGGGTAAAACTTGGCACGCATGAATACGGTAATATTCATTTGAACTTAATTAGGTTGAGAAAAATTACTAACATCATTCCTTTTGTTTCTCTAAGTTGTTCTTTCTTCGATGGAAGCTCTTACTGACCTTCTCACTAGAGATGAATCCCTAGGAAGACCAGACCACGGAGTTTTGAGAGACCGGGCAGAAGTTCCCAACACTGGAATCAGTTAGAAACATAGTTCATTGACTAATCACCTAAGATTCATTTACGGACCAAATTCTCTATAATCACATATAATAATTAGTTTTGGCTACTGGAGAATCCTGGAAGATTAGGCGATCTTGGATGACTCGAACCCTTCGAGAAAAGAGAATCGGACGAACATCCTACTTTGAAGAAGCAACGAGGGAAATGGTTAAAGATTTCCACAGCAACTTCTCCTCAGATATTTCTCCTTCCGGAAAAGTCGTCACTGTCGACCGGAAGTTGACCTTGTGTGGTGGAACGATGATGGGGCGTCTCCTCGTTGGCTCCCAGACTCCCCAGAATGATGCCGATTGTGAAGCTTTCATCCTTGCAAACCAAAAATACATAGAAAACGGCGCATTTGGCGATGGATTCCTTCTCATTGCTCCGTTTCTTAAATATTTTATTCCTCGAGCAACTGGGTATGCTGCACAAATGGAGTGCATCAAAGTTGGAAAAGAAATTGCTCAGGTTCATTTATAGTTGATACAATAACTCCGTTAATCAGGTTTGTGCCCTAATTTCGTAATGCCTTTATTCTGCTTCTGCTTTCAGAAATGGTACAACACATTAAAATACAAGGCTAGTGATTCATCTCAAAGCTTCTTCCATTCATACCTCCAGGAAGAAAACAATCGTCAACCTGGAATTTCAGGTAAATATATATTGCCTTTCAGATTTTGAATAAAAGCATGCTAATTTTAAGATCCCTATTATAGAAGATGATTTTAAAATGACCTTTACTGACATGCTAACTGGCTCGGTGGAAACAAATAACCCTCTCCTTCAAAGCCTTCTTTTGTTTTTGACTTGTTATCCTGAAATACAGCTAACATTGTATAAAGAAATCACCAAAAATTTCCCACATGGCCACACTTTTACCATAGCCGACGTGAAGCAGTACAAAAAACAACCAAAATTTCTCAAACAACCTATTCTCGGACCAGCTAACGAGTATAAATAATAAGCTGCCGTGAGTATTTCAAGGCTCACGGACTTTCCTCGGGTTATCAGTAACAGTTAGTTACGTCCATAGAAAGTGAAAGTCAATAAGATCGACTTGTTGTATAGATACTAGAAAGTTTCCAGGGAACCTTTAGTGGTCCCTCGTAGCTCAGTGGTAAGAGCATCTGACATGTAATCAGGAGGTCCCGGGTTCAATTCCTGGCGGGGTAACCCATTTTTGGGACTTTGGGAAATTCTAGTATTCTATGAAAGTAGTTATTAAACCAAAATTTTGTAACCATGTATCCAATATAATCAAAGCTATGTATTTTATGGCTTCATTTTACATATTTAGAATGCCTTACACTCAATCGTTTATGATGGAAACACATCGAATTGTAATAATAGCCACAAACTGGGTTCCAAGAACACTTACAGGGGATGTTGAATACCGTGGCTTCACTTTGAAGAAGGTTGGATTTGCTATTATGTAGTACAGCTCAAAAGAGGAGGAAGTACAAGGTGTAATTGTTATTCAAAACTAAGTAACTGCGCACTAAACTTAAACAATTATCACAACCCAAACAGAATGAGAGTGAAAGTATGAAGCCCTCGTCATGCTGTGTCTGAGATTGTGATGTGATCAAAGTCATAATATTATTTATTTGTGCCGTAATATATGTCAACAAGCTTGTTTACTTGTTGATTTAATTCAAACTTATTAACTCGAAGCTACACTAACACAATTCAGCCTGAATGATGCACAACGGCGTAAATAAGTAAATACTGATTGTCGATGGCATTATCATCATTCATGTCTTATCACCAAAAAACAATATCCAAAATTGCGTTTAAGTAAACCGTAGTGGCAGTATAAAAAGCTGAAAATGTAGCATTGAAACCATTCAATCAAACAATTGCATTTCATAAAGACACTTCAAACTGCAGCAACCCGTTTCTGAATTTAATTCGCATCGGAAAGTACCCAAAAATCAAGCAATGGCTAAATACAGGTAAAACTGTAAAATTGAAGATTTTTACTTTTTTGGTTAGTTTTTGTATTATTTGCTAAAAATTTATTACTTGCAGATTTTTTGCTGTGGCCCTTCTGTGTGTTAATCTGGTGGCTGGGGCTCTGGGAGGAAAGGCTGTTCCAGAACCAACAGCAGTGGCTCCTGCTATTGATGGAACAAACTCTTCTATTTCGGATAATTCTGCAATGTCCTGGTGCTGTCCACTGAACGTTAGTGAATTTTATTACCGAAGCATCATGAATGTTGTCTCCTTGGAAATGAATCAGCTATTAAATTTTTCAGTGTGGATCCGCCTGCTGGTGTCCTGACTGGTCTACTTGGTGCTACAGTTCCGGTGGCCGGTGCTATTGCGCTACTTAAGAATTCCTTAATTTCAGGCGTTTGAGAGAGGATATCGACGTACTAAGTCGTGGTATTGTTAATTGCAAAAGGTTTGGAAATTACGGATCTAACTAACAGAAAGGAAGAGCTTACAATTCCCAAGAAAAGGAAATAACAGTGTAATAGCAGTGTAACTTACTACTAAATGTACCCAAGTCATCCATGGTTACACATTGTATGAGAAGATACATGTCCGACGTTTATGTTATCTTAGATTACAACATTGTGTTGACTCAAAAATACTATGCAAATAAAATTCTTAAAACGACTCTAATCAAAACTTAACGTAGTTCAAAGTAAAAAGACCGATAGTATTGAACAGATTTTTCCTGTTTGGATTAAAGGTACTGTTTGATACTATTAATGTTTTGTTAGGGTGACCACGTAGTCAGGTCCAGAATATCACGCAATCGAATCGTTGCTCCATAATCGTTGCTTTATTACCAACCAGACCAGCCAAAGCTTATAAACCTGTATTGCATTTTTGGACAAGCAAACAACGGTGAATGTTCACCAATTCCACTTCTCATCGAAAATATTTTATTAAGATTTTTCAGCTTTGTGTGGTTCTTCTTAGACACTCGCAATCCAATGGAATCAAACTAACCGAAGTTAAAAAAATCGCATCCGATCTTAACGGAAGATCCTTCACGAGGTCACAAAGTATTCATTAAGTACTGATTAATTAAATTGTGTAAATTCTTGTGCCGATTTACCGAAAATAATGAAATTCTAACCCTGCTTGTACCTGCTAAAAACAGAATGCTTTAGCTTTAACCACCAGGGAAATGATTAATAAAAGTAAGCTTCGAGCTGATATCTTTAAAGCAATGAAATATCTCATGTTAAATTCTTAAATATTCATTACTTGAATGGAAATATTTCAATTTCGGCTGCAAATAAGCTGTTGAGTTACAAATTCTAACAGCACAAGCCTCAACTGCTGCTCTAGCTTATGTGATGTGGTGCGTGCGTGTAAGTAAAAGAGAGATGAGCAAGTTCTCTCGTAGGCTTTAACTAGAGAGCTGCTCCCTAACTGTCGGTATGCATGGAAATACGAGATCAGTCATATTCTACCAACTATTCAGATAATTTAAGAGGCTTTTATTGTAATAAGACGGATTGTACTTTTGATCTTCACTTGACAAGAACTGATGAACGAATGCGTGGCGCGACAAAAGCACCTAACAATTACAACTCGATTTTACACATAATTTCGCTGTAGGTATTAAAGATTTTACAGAAGCTTTTGTTACAAACGCGTATTTAAATTCATATGCTGATCAATCCTGATTGATTTTTCTCTTCCATTAAGGAAATATGTGAGCCTGAAGGACGAAGACAAGCTTCGTGCGTCGTTTTACTGAAAGTGCACCTATAACGTTTCATTTTCAATTTCAAATCAATTTCTTTCCATCGGGGACTTTTGTTCCGGCGTTGGCCTAATTTTTTCAATTCAATATCGAAATATATTACACATAAAACCGTGCTGAACTACCGGAAATGAACCCCAGAAGTTTTCATTGACTACAGAAAATCTAGAACAATGAATAATCTACTTGAGGTCAAGTTGAACTTCGCTTTCTCTTCCTAACTCCTTACATTTTTCCTTTCATTGTCCGAAGAAAACTTGACTCGGAAAGCATGTTTACCAAGCGATATTATAAGCTCTTGGAATTCATCTGTTTGGTTTCTTGCCTGCTAGGAGCTAACAGTATACTATACAATCGAAAAAGGAACCTGTTTTTCACACTGCCAGTCTTGCGAATATTCATGAAATTTACAGTTACTGTGGCTTATGCGTTTTCTTCACCATACGAACAGCCCAAGTCTACTACGAAGCGGATCAAGTGACATCTTTCAATCAGTGCTACCCGATGACTTTAGCATGGGCATTGGTTGCAATAGCAGCAGCCTGCAACGCAACAAAAAACAAAGGCTTTACCCTTGTGCTCAACAGATCGATAAGGTTTCTTCAGCAGTTCCAAGGTATACAATTTCATCATATTTACCTCATACTCAATAAAAAACTGATAGTAGCGTTTGTCATATGAAGCCCTTAAAGTGGTCACATTATATTTGCTTCTATCTAGTGAAATGGATTAGGAACTACAACCCTCAGGAATCACTTTGTGGAGTCCCATTAGAACGATTCTTAATTTTTATATTTTCATTCCGCTATGAGAAGATAGCACTGACAGCACTGATCGCGCGGGATGAGGGCCCGGAAATCTACCCAACCCCGCACCCCCCAAAAAAGGTCGAATAAAACTGTGCTGAAAGTGTATATAAAGTGTTAATGAACATCATAGGAACAGTATCTAAAACCCCAATTAATCAGAAAATTAAAATTAAAAATTTTCAAACTGCATAACGCATTCCATAAATACGTAATGACTGCTGTGTACAATAAACACTTAAATCACAATTCTAAGGACTTGCAAGCATACATTTTCTTTATAATCAGGAATATTTAGAAAACAAACACTTTAATCGCGCTACTAAATACACAAATCAAAAACACTATATGTCACAAAATTCCACGATAAAATT
>JAQGAC010001259.1:0-14767 GCA_034696585.1 Isotomurus maculatus | reverse complement strand
GCGCCACGATAACTTCCTGCGGACTCTCCCCAATGACGTCACCCACCCTCGTCTCATTGTTGCTGATGCGGGCGAAGATTTCTTGTGGGGATAAAGTTGACACGCAGTTCCACGCTGCCTCCACGTCGGAAATTACTTTGCAGAAATCGACTTGTTCCTCCATCTTCGGCTGGTGGAAGGGCCTCGAGGATTCCTCGCCAGTTGAGTTAGTCAACAAGATTTGTTGTGATATGATGGCTGCGGAGACACGTGCTCTTTTGGTGCTTGTCACTCAGCTGGAGGCTAAGAAGGTTGCTGCTGGAGAGGATGATGAGGAGTGACGTCACTGCGGGTCTCTCGTGGCCTGTTGCTTTATTATTGAGATGTGGGGCACCTTGAGAATTGTAGGGACCTGGACTCAATCGCCACACCCACTTCCTCTCCTCGCCTGATCTCACCTTCATTTGTTAAGAGTACTGACAAAATATTTTATGGATGTTAATTAAGTCTATATGATTGAAATGCAGATGCAAATGAATGAGCTCCAATTAATAAGATGATAGCGGTTGATTGATAGTGAATTGTCAAAAACACTTGTATAATTAAAGCACATTTGATTATAACTCGATAGATATTGATCACACATCCGGTAATTTAATGGAGGACTTCAAAGAAATAATGAGCACAAGTACTTAATATACCAGCAGGGATATCAGCCAATGAAATTATCGATAAAAACCATTGCATGACAGGATTTTAATTTGATTAAAATCTGTTATCGAAATATTTACATTAATTTTCTTACAAGACGGCAGATTGAAGAAGAAGAAAGTTTTGTGTAGGATTGTGACTACAAAGTATACTTTAAAGTTAAACGCAAATCAATTATTCTGGAAATTATTAAAGTATTAGATAATCATAAAAGTTGGAATTATTGGTGGAAGCAACTGGATCAACCTCAATAAAGACGTTTGTAACGAAACATTATTCAAAAGTGAAGATTTTACAAGTGTTAAGTAAAAAAAAACACGTGTTTCAGTACAGCATCATTGACTGTTAATGGACATTTATTAGAACCATGAAATGTGGGATTATACACTTTTAATGTAGAATACTTTAATAATAATTTTACCTTCTATAAACTGACCGTAAGTTCTCATTTATTCAACGTGAATTCAATATGGCAAGCATCTTTATTTCGCTGTAGGATGAGTAGTAATTTTGATAAACTCCTAAAGATCTGATTGTTTGATTTCAAACTAAAGGTCCAAACGACCAAATCTGCCGAAATAGATTAAACCACTGGCACAGGGAATAGTTTAGTTTGTGATAATTACAGGAAGATAATAACCACATCTAGCTGGCAACCTACACATACTGCTGAAAATTAAGCAAATGCAAGCAAGCTGCTGTAAACGATTCAATTTAGCACTCTCCTCACATCACATCACATCGGAACTCACTAAGAACATGACTCATCTTCATTCATTCCGATGTATTCTCATCCCTATCATACTAACCAAGTGAATGCTTGCACACTGCGACAGCCAATGCAGAATCTGAGAACCATCCTCAGCATGCATTTTTATATTTCTCCATTCATTCATTGCAGGTGTTGTGTAAAATGTTTCTTAGGATATTTCATCTGATGGTGGAATGTGTGGGTTTAGGTTATTTGTAAAGAAGTGGTTTGTTGGAGTCTCCTTAATGAGTTGCAGAAAGACCAAAATACGGATTATAATTCGTATTATAAATCGTAAAGCTGTAAAACTGAAATTGAAGCATTTAATTTGATTATAAACTAATATTGCTATGTTGAAATGCGTTGGAATAATAAGTGGAGACCAAATGGAGTGAAGGTGATAGCAGGGCTGACCCTGCAACTGGTTTGTTATTGTGACTCAGTCAGCCTAATTCATTTTTTATGCAAAATCAACAAGTGTCATTCCTTCTTTAACCTGCTTCACCATCAAATGTACAAAAAAAGGTTCACTTTGATTCTTGCAAAGTTCAGTTTCCACTGATCTGTCTTAACATCTTTAGCAAAGAGGGGATAATCTTAATGTTTGAATCTTTTCCATAAGAAGCTGCAGGAAGTCACCTACTAATTCGCAATTTAAGGGGAATGATTGCTCGCATCTAAAATTATTAATTGAGTGTTGTTGGTGCTATGAGGCAGCGGTTGTGGGAGTAAATAAGACACCCATGGCTTCGGGAGAAGGAGAATTAGTTAATAAATATTCGAGATTCTAGAGTAAATGAGTTTTCACTTTTTTTAAGGAAACGAAGGAGAAGTTGCGCTAAGTGTCGTATAGGTTATTTATACTGTATCTTTGAATCCTCACTTACATAACCTATAAATGTTTAATCTCTTCTAATCTCACGGGAGCAACAATTCGTTCGTCTAATCTATTGCAGATGTGTCATGTGTGCAGGTAAAAGGTTCAATTTGCAAATAAATATTTTTATCCTAGTCCATCACTCCTCCCACAACCGCCTTTAATCAATTCTACTAAATACATTAATCAGGATTTTTAGGGTGTTGATTTCCATAAGGACCAGCATAGTTGGAGGTCAACCACTCATGTCACATGTGAGTGGAGGTGAATGACAGAGGTCTCAGCTTCCTACGCATTGTAAGGGACTTTATGCTAAGTTTCAGTCAATTTGTGATAGCAATAGTAGTTTTGTATTTGTTTGGAATGCACTGAATGAAGAAGAGAAACTAAAGGCCGCGTTGATGACATAGAATTCGAGCCGGCAACTGAATAATTCAGCTTTAAACTGTGTTTGTTATTGTCTGTGGCTCACAATGGAGTCCCGTAGTGAGGCAATCGAGTAAAGCCGTTTTCAAATAATTTAATGTTGCATATGAGTACGGATTCATTCTGAGGAAACGTCAAAATCACATATTTCACGCAAAGAAATTTTCTGCAAATTGCAAATGTCACAACTGTTATGAATAAAAGCACAAGACAGGTGACAACTGCAAATTCATTTCGAACTTAGCATTATTTTATGAAATTTTTACTAGATTCTCATTGATTGGTGGAGCTTGTGTTTTAAACCTTTGTATTCTGATAAATCGAAACGGAAAGATTTGAACCTCACATTTTATTTTGGTCATCTTCACACGGCATCCCATTGTCAGTCTTACGATTTTCACGTGCAAAATCACCAAGTTTAAATCCTTGTTTTTCTTTTTCAGTTCATAATTGACAAAAGATAACAACAAACACTCAGTTCATGGGTATTTAAAAAAGTTTAAAGTCTTAGCATCTTTCGTGAAGTCCTTTCATTGGTGTGTTAAATCTGATTATGATAGCGGTTTAAAATATTGATAATTGTTATCGTAAAAAGTTGCTCGTTCGCCATTTACTAATTTTAATTCAACTTAATTGATTACCAGCCGAAATTTAATTAAGAAGACCCTACGGATAGGAGTTCCCTGAAGAAATGGCTGTCAACACACGCAACCAACGAAGAAAACGGAAACAAAGGAGTCGTATTGTTTTTCACACTTTCAGTTTGGTAATAATCGACATTCTTTAAGCATCAAATCCACAAATGGTTTTTGATTTACTTGCAGCACTACTTAGACAATCTGGTGGAGTTTAACAATTTTGGCTGACATCCCCCACGAATATGTTTAGCGAGCCGTGAATGCGAGCCTTGTTTGTAAGTTAACAATTTTCAGCACCAGTTGCGTGTGCCATTTTCATTTTAATTATGAAAATTAGATGACCTATGATGATTTTCCGAAGTATTTCTCTTTACTTAGTATTCTCATTGTCTGTATTGATTTGTTATTTTGTAACATATTGTTAGCTCTACGTCAGTTCTATAAAAAGCTTTGATATGAGACTGACTGCATTTATCGGTGGAACCCAGAGGAAATATCGCAAATATGGACGCATGAATATTTACAAGTTCAATTACTCAACCTTATTCTGTAGTTTAGGGAGATGGGCGTTCCAACCTATTTATAAATAGGTTGGAACACTGTGAACCTAAATACTAATTTAAGTCATTTATTGTCCATTGAGTTTCAAGCACATGTCGTCATTTGCAAGAAATTTTGGACAGAAGCGTTTCCAATGTGTGTCTCCTATTTCGATTTACCGTCCTGAAATTTGGTTTTAGGACACAGCTGGTGGTTATTTCAATACCTTGTGATTAAGTAGACATCTGTCGGATACCTTACTAAAATAATCACGACGAACTAAGTCAAGTGACATTTATTTTCACGCCCAAAGAAACAAGTACCTCGAAGTCAATCCTCCTGGTGAGTTAAAATTTCAATTGTGCAAACTTGTTAATCGTGTACTCATACTGTTCTACAACAGTATGAGTGTATTTGAGTTCTACTGTTCTCGAAACTTTCCAGGGATTTTTGGAATTTCGGGGGAGTGGTTTCGAAATTCGGAGCAATAACGACGACACTTAATGTTGTTTTTAATAGAGAACGAGTAGACGCGTTGATGTTGAGGTTATGGAGAAAGCCAATAATTTAAGTGTTAAGTACTCAATCCTATTTTGTAATTAAGAAGTGTGTGTGTTAAATGATAAGTTGTAGTTCACTTAAGTGGAACAAGTTGTGTGCTAACTCAATAAACGTTTATTTATTGCAATACACCTGAGAAAGGGGAGGAGTTTCAATCACGTGTAATTTACAAGCAGATTTGCGCAAAGCCAGGTTGTTTTTCAGTGTGTTTTTCGTTTTTATTATCGAAATTTTGGTTTAGAGGTGCTTAAGTAAGGTGGTGTTAATTCGACAATTTCTCTGAGCTACCTTAAATTCCTACCGAACTACCTAAAGTCAGTCTACCTTCACTTAAGAATGGAAACAATCACTTACGAATACAATCCTCCTGTAATAATTAAGGAATCTGTGTAATGAGGGGGAGGAGTTGTAAATGTTTTTATATACGCGGGGGGTGTGGCGGTAGTCGTGTGTGCAAATAAATATTTTCGGTGTGGTGCTATCACTCTCTCTACTTAAGTCAACTGTTGCTCATTAATTTGATTGGATTTATTGCATGGTAATAAAATAGTGACTGATTATTAATTAATTAATTAACTTCCGTTTACTACTGTGCTATCACTCTCTACTTAAGTCGCTCGTATTCCATTGTTCATTTATTTATTGCACAAGCATTTCAATGAGAATACACACGAAGGCAGTGGCTTAATTATTGACTTGATGATGTACGAAAATGCTAAATTAAATGAGATGACTAACTTCAGTTTATAGTTTGATTAGATTATTTGGCTACTAGACTATTCTTATTGTTTATTTGATAGTAAGGCAGTGTTGGGTGTGGCAGTTTCATGGGTGCGGTTTGAGGGAGGTGAGTTTGTGGAGGAGGAGTCTGATTGGGTGGAACTCCTCCTCCCACTTGTCCATCGCCACGTCCACCGCCGACTTCCCTTCTCCGTTCCTCCATTTCACAACTGCCGGCCACGCGCGTTTCTTCACTTGCTCCAACTCCCCCAGTGTGATTGCGGAGTGGAGCAGCGAGCCCAGCGTCCCAACAGAGTCACTTGTGACCTCAGCACTGGAAGGAATGGAGTCCCAAATGACGGATGTGAGTCTTCCTTTGGTCCACTCCTCCCCGTACAGACGGATGAGTGCGCGGACGAGGGGGGCGGCCACGCCACTCGAAATACGTTTGGTGTCGATTAGTTTCCCAGGGAGGAGGGTGGCTCCGTTGATGAGGGGGAGGAGCGTCTCCCACTCAGCGTCTGTTTTGTAGAAGAAAGTCACCGCGACTCCACCCACGCTGACGACCTCACTTTGTAGCAGATGTTCGCTGAGGATCTCTTGGAATGTGGGGAGGAGTTCTGCTGGGAGGGCAGTTGCAATCTCCACGGGGAGATCCGTCAGGAGCAGCCAATCCTTCGCCCCCACCTCCACCCCACCGATCATCTTCATCCAGCTGAGGTTGGGGCCGAATACGGAGAAGTAGAAGGCGAGGAGGTGAGTCACTCCGCACAACTTGGCACTCCACCCCCTTAGGACGACTTTGCTCGTGAGGACCTCCTTCAGGAGTAGCCGCCCCTCCGTCTGCTCCTCCATCTGTTGGCGGAGCTGTTTGAGAACCGCGGGGAGGTCGCAGCAGAGCGTCTGGCCGATGAGATCACATGCGACAAGTACCCACGTCCCCTTTGGCTGTTGTTGATGTCCGGGGAGGAGGTTAAGAAAGACTCCTCCCACTGAAACCTCCGACACGAGAGAATGTGAACACGCAGCTTCTGCGATTTGCTCCCGAGTGGCGCTGAGGAACTTTTGAGGAATTGAGGAGCGGTTCTCCAGGAGAAAGTCGGAGAGGACGGAGAAAACCGCGGGGTCGTAGTCGTCGTCGGGGGAACAACGGGGGGAAGAGGCGATGACCAGCGAACGAAGGACAGTAACCACCTGAGAACCGACTTGAATTCGCGTGAACTTCAACTTGAGGAATTCGTCCAGTTGGGTGAGGTCCACACTCCCACAGTAACGGATGAGGCAGGGAAGTTGCTTAAGGGAACTGATATTAAGTTTTTGATGGCACCGGAGGCCCTTAGCGACCCACTCTACGAGGACTCCTCCCTTCACGACGACGGCCTCCTCCTCCTTAAACACCCACAATCCAAAAAATGTAAACTCCCACCACTTCCATCGTCGCCACAAAATTCCTCACCTCATTTGGATCCTGCTGACCTCCACGACACCTCCGCCTCCTCCGGAGAACCTCCCCCTCCAACTTCGAAAGCATCTCGCACGCAGAATCCTTCCTCATCCTCCCGAGCGCCTCCCTCCAAGCCACCGTCACAGGGCCAGTTTCATCCCTCCTTCCCACTTCCCCCACCAGCTCCCCCCACAAATAGTCCAGCGCAAAGGCACGCCCACTCATCTCAAAGACAGTCTTCCCTTCGTCCTCCCCGAACTTCCCTCTGAACTCCGCCAGCTGCTTCGGAGGGACGAACTCCTCCCCCAGGACGACGACCAGCTTCAGCGGACTCCTCCCACAAATGTCGCTCACCCGCGTCTCCTCATTCGTTAGGCGTGCGGAGATTTCTTCCTCTGACAAAATTTTCTCCAACTTCCACGCATTCTCCACATCTCCAATCATCAACGACAAATCTTTCGCGTCCATCTGCAGGAAGTATTCCCTCAGTTTGCTCCTCCCCCCGGAAAGGTGGCCCTCCACCCACTCCCACTTGCTCCTCCCACTTCTTCCTACAGGCCCGTTGGCGACGATGGAGGCAAGTCTTCGGTCGCACCTGTTGATTGCCACGCCCAACTCCTCTTCACTAAGAAGCTCATGGCCTTCAAAAAGGAGGCCAATCGCCACCATCAGCCTCGCCACTCCCAGGGGGTAACTTGTTGTTGTTGTGGGTGTGGTCTTAACTTGATCTATTTTGAGTAACTCCCCCCGCGTCCACTCTCGGTTCTCACTCATCCACATGCACAACTTTGGAAGGGCGTCTATGTTCCCAGCGCAGAGGAGAGCTTCGAGGACCTCCCACGGGTCACCAGCGTCGCCTTTGACGCAAGTGAGGAGGACCTCGCGGACAAGAATCGGGAACAGGTGGGAACTGTCCATAAAATTACGAAACATGCGCCCTCTGCCGTAGGAAGGTTCCGGAGTGAGAACCCAGTTGGGTGAGAGGGACAACAGGGTGGTGGGAGGAGGAGTCTTCGACACTAAGGACGCTGCTACGAATGCTTCCACGTTCTTCAGCGCATTATCTCCTGCGTAGATGTTCCCGAAGAGGACGTCCCTGGCTCTCTGCCGAAGAGATTCCTCCTCAGTCAACAACTTTGCGTAGAAGAACTCGGCAAAGCTGAGGTGCTTGAACACAAGGCGACCTAAACTCCCTTCGATGAAGAGGCCGAGGCTGATGAGTTCCAATCTTGTTACCCCAAAAGGCTCCTCCTGGGCTACACTTCCTCCGCACTCTCCAAAGACACGCTTCTTGTCTATCTCTCTGTTGACGAGTTGGCTGATTGCAGCGCGGTAGTAAAAGGGGAGACTCCTCTCCAGAATATTCGTCAGGTCCATCTGCGTGAAATTGTCTTCCTCCTTCGCTCCCCTCTTCTCCAGCAGATACAACTTGTGCTTCGCTTTCATAAACTTTTCGTAGAGGTCGAATGTGTCTAAGGCTTCCTCAGATAACTCGCCCCCAGATTCGATGACCTCGACGAACATGAAGAGCATCAGGGGAATCCTCAGGAGGTCAGAAACAGATTCCGTCAACTTACTCCGAATCCCACTGATCTCCTCACTTGACTTATTCAAAACTGATTTCATGTACTTGTCCTGTTCTTCTTCTGTTAGTGGGAGGAGTGACCAGGACCCCACCTTGAACTCTTCCTCCACGACACCTCTGAGGTGCGGTCGCGTAGTCAGGAACACACAAAGGCTGCGCATCGACTCTTCTCTACTTGAGGTGAGAATTCGGAGGAGGTTGATCATCGTCGTTTGGTGTGCAGGACAAACCTCGTCGAGTGCGTCGAGCAGAACAAACACACGAACGCCGGCAGTTTCGAAAATGTTCGCAGGGAGGAACGGGGCGAGTTTGAGGAGAACGCTTGATGCACTTTCACCTGAAGACAACATTGCCAACGCCTTCTGCACTGCGTTTAAATCGACGCGAAGGGTTATTCGATTGCTGCTGAACTTCTTTCTGAGTTGTTGGTCAAGGTCACTCATCTCAGTGGACTTGCCCATCCCGGGGGGGTCCACCAACAACACCAGCGGTTCAGCTAGTTCTTCCAGCCTCTTTTGCGGAACGGATGAATTGAAACTTCCATCAGATCTGAAGTGACGAGTCTCTGCAACCGACCTCCCAATGTAATTCTCAGGCAACGGCGGCTTCGTTGGGTTCCACCAGATGACTTCATTCTTGAAGGCCTGCGCGAGTTGCCTCACTTGGGGAATCACTTCCCTGCGGTCCACATTCACCCCCAACCGGACAATGTGGACAAACCCATCCAAAAACACCTCTTTGCTTTTGCAGTATTCGACTATTCTGTGGAAGACATTTTCGTCCTCGTAGAATAAGCCCTCGTAGCAGCCACCAACATTCTTCTTGCGCAACTCCTTGAGGAGGTACAGTTCTTTCCTTGTGAGAAAGTACTCCGGGAATTTGTGAAGCTCAACTGGAACGACTCTCCCTTCTTGCCCCCACCTGAATTCAAAATCATTTGAATTACTATTCTAAAATCAACTCAATCGAGTTTGAAATCGCGGTTTGCAAAACTGCAAATGTTTCAAAGAATGTCATTGAAGTCTTCTTACTTGTGAAGAAAGTCGTCCCATTCCTTGTCGACCCTCCAGTGGAGAACTTGACACATCACCACTTCCGTGTCACTCATCCCTGCATTCTCCGTCATCATCTGATTCACTGGGTCCTTGTCATGCGTCTTTATAGTTACCCACTTTTCCATTCCCAAAAAAAAGTAGGAGTGCTTGACGCCAGCCTTGTCCAGGTTCACAATGTACACCGATCCCACCTGAGTGTTCACAGTGTTAACAGAGTTCGGGTAGAACTGGAACACTTCTACTGGGAGACACGCAACGTTCACTTCCCTTTGATACAGAGGATCGTTTGTTGGGAAGAGGTGATTTTGCATGATACGGAGGAATTCGAGGGCCCCTGGGGAGTCAAACGCAACTGTGTACGGGTGCAGGTCGTCCCACTCACCTGGGGGCTTGCTCACAAAGTAACCAGATCCATTTGTGGTCAGATATTTTGTGGATAAGCAAGTTATTTGAGCCAACCAGGCCCCCAGCGAGTGTCCCGTGAAGAACAACTGGCAGCTGTTTTCTTGAGCAAATTGGGCGACGATGTGGGCGAAGGTGATGGCGGATGAGACTTGAGGGGTGTAGGATCCCCACCAAACACTCTTCACGTCAGTCTTGAGTGCTCCCCAGTTTGTGATGTCAGTCCCTCTGTGGCTGAGGATGATTTGACTAGTTTCCCTGTTGATGTAGGCGACTCCGTAATACCCGTTTCCGGATGCCGTTCCTTTGGCTGTCGCTAATAATTCGAAACCCTCAGGGACTCCTGCCAATTCAAAATTGATTCATTAGAAGACCCCTTTTACACTTGGCACGCGTTTCAATGAGTACTTCTGTTGAATTGACTGACCTGCAGGAGCTTCAGCCTCATTTGGGGGAGTTGCACACAGTCCCAGTTTCCTAAGTAGCCGACACAAATACTTGTCATCTTTTCCATGATTTTTGTACGCATGGCACGCGAGGTTAATGAATGTAACCAGGAAAGGAAATGTTGAAATGGATCTTCTGCTTTCAGACTGAGTGAAGGTCCATTCTGACTGCTGTGGAGACACCTTCAAGTCTTCGTCTCTCTTGCACCCCTCGTTCGTCAGCACCAATTTGAGGGCTACACACGTTGTCAATCAGTTCAATAATCCATATCAAAGTGATTAGAAATCGAAAGTACTCCTTACCTCCTTCTTCGCCCGTCGGTGGTGGTGTTGGCTGACTCATCGCTTTCCGTGGTTTTCTTGTGAAAAATTCACGGATAAATCGCCAGCACCCCATTCTATCAGGTGGTTCAGCTTAAAATCTAAAAAGATGTGCAATTTTAGTTACTCTTTGTAAGAAAAACTGTCTTGAGATTTTATGTGTTGTTCTAATTGTATCAAAACATGAAAGTCTTTCAATCTGACGATTATACAGCATAATTCAACCTGCTTTAGACTTGAGTGATCATTGCGAATATTTGCATGTTATTTCTTAATTCGTTTTAGTCCCAGTGGTCTGGCGTGGTTTGTGTGTTGATATTATGAGAATAATCAAGACCAGCTACTCGTGTCTTACACCTATCTCACCTTCATGAGTAGTCACCAAAACTCATCTAGCTGACTCAACCTCTCTTCATTTACTCCTTTTTATGATGGCTGGAGCGTAAACGTAGCGAATAATAAGAGATTAAGTATGCAAGAGGACACGTCCTGCTTCCATTAACAGGTATATAGTGGAATCGGTTTTTGAAAGAAGGATATAATATCGTCTTAAAGACAACCATTGATTGTTGTAAATGTTACACGTTGCACCAAACCGCTGGCATTCTGAGATTACCTATTTTGTATTAAGTATCCTTGGGTCTCACGCTGACCCTTGTTCTCATGAATTGATTTAATCTGAACGATAGTTTGTTCTCCAATTTGAAGCACAAAGGGACACACACACACGAGTCACGTCAAAATAAATAGTGGAAAATAATTACTTGCTGCTATTGGAATTGGTTGGAGTAGAAGAGAGTCTGCTCATGCTGACTTATGTGCGAGTTAGAAGTGACTGAATCTCCTGCATAAGTCCACGTAACACGATGACACACACAGCCACTTGTTCTTCTTACTGAGGATTTGCCAGTTCCCTGTGATGGTAGCGAGAGAAGGAGAAAAAGATCATTCGATCCACACGTGAGTGAATGTGTGTGCAGAGGAGAAGACTCACTATTGCAGAGAGATTAGTCATCTCTGAGAATAACAAACTTTAATGCACCGTTCCTTACGCTTGCACTGCATGGAAATGTATGAAAAGATATTTGTCAATTTGTGGTGCTGTTGAGTCAAGTAAAAGGTGACTGCAATAAGCACAAATTCATAATTCAAATATTTTGGTGTCTATTTAAGTGGTGGTTTTCATCGAGAAACAATTCCAGATGCAATTCGATGGCCATCTTTTTACGGTTAATTCTCCAGTTGTTTCTCATTTTGCCCAACTGGTTCTCTGAGATGTCAGTGGGGTAGTAAAATGTCAATCAAGATATCTTTTAACCAGGTTTGTACAGGACGGCCACTTTATTTCATTAAGTTTTACATAGCAGTATAACTTATTGCGTTGTCTGTGCTTGGTCATTAAATGCCTTAATTACCAAATGCAATATAATTTATTGCGATAATCAGTCGCTATTCTTTGCTGTTCACTTTGGTGTTCTTCCGAGTTGGTTGAGGAGAAGCCTGATTGGGTGGGTGTGGTCGTATTTCTCATTCGCGAAATCAAGCGCCGTCTTTCCCTCTGCGTTCCTATGGGAAATGACTCCCGTCTACGCGCGACTAGCCCAGCGACCTAATGGAGCCTGCTTAGGTCGAAATCGAAGGAATTTATTTCTAGAATTGCTCTGTGAGTTCTCTTTGGATTAATCCACCCCGTACAGATTAGTGAATAAGACTCATCCTCCTCCACGACTAGTTAAACTTAATTCTCGCATACACACCATTGAGCAGGTTTCGCACAACCACCACAACATCTGTGAGCCTTACTCAACAAAAGCACTATACATTTCTGCATTGATACATATCAAGGTTTATTTGCGTACTTCTTCTTTCATCTGATCGTGGAATGAGAATATAAGGTTACTTGTGACTGTGCGAGTGTTAATTTCCTTGTAACTGGAATTGGCTTGTCTTTAGCTACTATAGTAGACAAAGCTAGTTATTATATAGTTAGTGACTACTCTGCAGTTTACGCCGGATAAGAGTAAATATGTTATGTAGTTCATGAAGTGTTTATAGCAATGAGGAATACTAGGGTATTTTACTCAGATAACGTGAAGAGTGGTGTTCTTTCTTAACTTGCTTACTTCACTTGTGCTCAAAATTGAACTGCCTTAGGACAGTATTTGCTAGACACATGCAGCCAGAACTCGCTCCAATCATTCATAACAACTGCTATGCGTCTATTTGAGCGATAAATCTCACCTTTTCATGTGAGGACTGATAATGTGACAGAATGAACTTCACCTTATTCTTACAGTCGGCAAGTTAATGCAAAAGTTTGGATCCGGGCTGGAGTCGGCTGTTGGATTGAGAGTTGGTTGTAATTAATTGACGAGATTTGTGTTGCTTGGTAGAATCGAAAATGTGCATGTAAGAAATAAAAATTAACGTACCGTATCTTTCTTGATGATCGCCTCTGTGGAATAATTCAACTATTTCTCTGATGATAACGAGAGAAGGAGAGGAGTGCCATTCAGTCAACACACAAGTGGACGTGTGCAAAACAGGAATAGCATTTGGCTGGTTGGAGTTGCTAATTTCACCCCATTCAATATTGTAATGGAATAAAGCACAAGTGTGTACCGTCAGCATTTATCCACATGTGTCTTTTGCAGTTGGCTGATACTTAACACATTAAGATAAGAATTCTAGGGTATAGATCATTCGGGCATTAAAAACGTTTTTCTCTCGCAGACACATATAGCAGTCTCTGCTTGGCAATCCTAAGTGAATAGGATGATCCGTATCATGTGGGACTATTCTATTCTTTGGCTCATCACTTTATTTCACAATTTGATATTTTCTGTATTGGTTATTGTTCTAGTTTTACTTGTCAGTTTTTTATCTTAAAAGACGGTAAATTTAAATAAGATAATGAAAACTGATATTGTTGAGGAATATTCTGCGGGATGAAATCCATATGCTTCAAGCTACAACAATTGGAAGGGAAGGAAAGGATTAACAAGAGGCATTTACGTGAAGAAGCCAGAACTACTGGTGGTGAGGAGTGATGAGGGTGAGTAGAAATAATGGGAGCTATGCAACGGTAAGAAGGAAGGGAGACGTCACACACTTTACAAGTGTGAGCGAGGTGAGTTTTGGTGTGGCTTCATGTGGAGATGACGTCAGGCTCAGAATCTCATCCACTTTCCGCCGACACTTCTAAACGACGACTCTTTCAAACGAACAACGGGGCGGATTAAAACGCCATTTCCTCGACCTCCCACTTATCCATTCATACCCTCTTGGAGGACGACAGGCGAACTCCTGGGGGTGAATTACGAGCGCGGGTTATCCGCGCATAACCCGCGGTAACCCTATCTTTTAACACTGCTCGCGACCAGGGTTACCGCGGGTAACCCGAGCTCGTAATCCGCCCCCTGTTTCTCACGTCACTCACTCAAAGCCCACCCCCCACGTGTGTTCCTCCCGGTTGGGTTTTTGATGGATGCTTTCTCCCCACGGAGACCTTCGCCTCTCCTCCGAGTTAATTTACACGAATTTTGTGCAGGATGGTGTTCTGTTTGCCACAGTCATAAATCAAATCACTCAACCTTCACCATGAAGCCGACTGCCATGCTTCCTTCGCTGACCAAGTACGCCAACGTCATTAGCCCTCCACCAACCCCCACTCACGCTCATGTAGTAATAAAGTAAGATTGGAATAAAGGGTTACCAAAACGAGTTGGTTGCCTTGGATTTTATTTGTTGACTGCATTTAATCATTTTTAGGCCAATTTTCGACATTACGAAGGCGAATATCGACACATTAAGCTTCGAGTGACCTGCCAATACTTCCGAGAACCGCTGATTGCGACTGTGCGGTCATGTGACTCCAGCCCCACTCAGCAGCCGTAATTAATATGCGACCACACCCCCTCGTCTCCACAATTACCCATGTGTACTCTGAGTCTGATGGGAACCATGAGAATTGAGTTGAGTCGTTGATTGAGAGTGAAGTGAGCAGAGAGAGAGAAATGTGAGACATATTCTTGTGGTTGTATAGTTAGCATCTGAGTGATTGGTAAGTGAGTCCCGTAAGCACGCATGTTAAATTGTGTTCCTGGAGGTGGAGAGCTGGCGAGAGATCGGGAACTCGACATTGAGAAGATAGGGAGACTGTCTTGTGCTTGAGTGTTGTGGTGTGTGTGAGTTGGTTCCCTTCTCTCGGTGACTCAGATTCTGTGTGTGTGATTAGTGCTCGGCGTCGTTCAGTTTGTGTCCAGTTTTCTCAGTTCAGTTCATTTCCGAGGCTGAATCAGTTCAAGTCTT
>JAQGAC010001258.1:0-14771 GCA_034696585.1 Isotomurus maculatus | reverse complement strand
ATCCACACTTTGAAATTTCATTATCCACATTTTGAATCCACACTTTGAAATTTCATTATCCACATTTTGAATCCACATTTTGAAATTTCATTATCCACATTTTGAATCCACATTTTGAAATTTCATTATCCACATTTTGAATCCACACTTTGAAATTTCAGTATCCACATTTTGAATCCACATTTTGAAATTTCATTATCCACATTTTGAATCCACATTTTGAAATTTCATTATCCACATTTTGAATCCACACTTTGAAATTTCAGTATCCACATTTTGAATCCACATTTTGATATTTCATAATTTTTTATAAGTCTTCATAATCCAACACTTAGCGTAAAATAAATAATAATGTTTATTGTTTAAATATTTATCTCCCTCTTTTATTTATTTCGTTTATTGGAAATCGTAAGAATCACTCAGGCCTTCCGGTAGGGTCCAAGACCTTGGGGAATTCCACAAAGCGCAGTATCCAGAGCGTTAAATGGGCCGAAACCCTCTGCGCGTCAATTTGACATTTGAAGGTGCTTTTTTCGGAATGGATTTTTATCTATTAAAATCGGATCTACCTGTTCAATACTTTATTTAAGTTCATCCAGAACCGTTTGTTGTGCTCAGGAGAATTATCATCATCAAGAATGAATACAGAAGAAAACAGCTTTGCTTTATTAATAATGTTTAATATTGCTAAAGCAGTTTGCTTTGCATTTTTCTTCATACTATAACATCTCTCTTCTTTTTTATTTAGTTAATATAATTATAATAATAAATGATTGCTTTTTTAATATTTTATATTTATTCTTAATTGGCCTCACTTATAACATTAACATAATTGTATCAAAAGTCAGCTATACTGTGTTTGACCTTAACATCTTTACTAGTACTTAAGTTTGTCAAAGGTTCTCCAAATAGAGTTCATATTAACAAGAATTATTTACATATGAGTCAATATTATGGCATCCGGCTACTGCGAAGTAAATTCTATCATTCTGTACCAGTGATAATAGTGAGCTTAAAGAGGAAATAAATTGAGAATTAAATGTTTTCCTTGGAAGCTTTTATACAATCATGGGTTTTGTGCAAGGAAATATATCTGTTAGGTATGTATAGGGTGTTTCACGGGAAACTTTACACTTTTACTTCAAAAATCTCAGTTCAGAGCAAAGATATTGAAAATTGGGATACAGTTTCGGAAAAGCAAGCGCTTTTCCTACCAGATTCCAAATTTTGAGCTTCCTCACTCGATCCTACTAAGTGCAGTGGACAAAGGAATTGGAAGGTTGGTTTCCATACGTTTTGTAAAGATTTTGATTAACTTATTTCATATTTTGTTTGAAACCTCATTATGAGCATTGCGTTCCCTGAAATCGTTTTGTTCAAAAATAAATTTAGTGATAATTAATGCAAAATTTGGTTTAAAATTCAGAAAGGTTGTGCTAAGAAAATGAAACACGTGCCCATGTCTAAGATAATTATTTTTTAAATGGAAGAAAAACTTACGTGATTGTAAGTGAAATTGAATATGACCCAGCAATAACTAATGGCAAACGTTTCATAATTTAAAAAGTTGCACTTTATTCAAACAAATGCCTATACGAACTTTTTCCCAAGAAATTTTAAAAGGTGAAAACAGAAAAAACGCCCGGATTTTGATAGAAACTGTCTGTCAAATTCATCGACCTCGTAAACGCGAAAGGTTCGGAGCAGAAAAATAAAACCCATTCTGGAGAAAAAGCGCATCTAAGGTGAGGAAGTAAATATGCACCCTGAAAAGGACCAAATAACATTTTGTTACTAATCTCATAATCCGAAATGTATTTGTGCCGAACCTCTTGGCAGGCTCAAACATATTCTGCCTTTTCAATACAAATCTTGAATAGCGAAAAAATTGTTTGCTATTAATATCTTTAATGAGGGAAAATTGTTCACCTGTAATAGCATGGTTTTAAAGCCCAAGTTACGTTCAAACGGATACGTCACTCGTGAACCTAGTTCACTTAAATCTTATATGCCTTGTACTATAATTTGCTCAGAAAACCTGCGGTATTTAACTTGGTTGAGATGTACTCCAACCCGAAAATTTTTGTTGAACAGTCAAATTTTTAGCTCCGAAGCAACAGTTTACTCTGTTCCTACAAATATGCATCAAGTAAACCACAGCAAGAATAATAAATATTAGGATGGGCGTAGAGACGTATGTTTCGCTGTAAATGTTATTACCGTTCTGTCTGCATGATCGTTTAGTAGGTGTCAAAATCTTCAAAAATCTGGAATTTATTTGTTTAAGAAGTTCAAATCCAATTTTGCTACCTGTGTCAAAGCGGGGCAGTGAAGAAGTTTGGGCCTCAGATTCAGTCGAGGCACGTCAGTTTATTTATAATAGACACAACCAAACATAAAAATATGTCTAGAGACAATGCAAAAGACATCTTTTTGCAGATAAAACCATAATGTGAAACTTTCGCCTGCCAAGAGGTTCGGCACAAATACATTTTGGATTATGAGATTAGTAACAAAATGTTATTTGGTCCTTTTCAGGGTGCATATTTACTTCCTCACCTTAGAGTCGCTTTTTCTCTGGAATGGGTTTTTACTTCGTTCTTTTCATTCTGTTAATTAAAACGAAGTTTTTCAACATTCACTGTAATGTCTGGTTTGTAATGCATGTAAAAAGGACGGAATTGTGTAAACTGAGCTTTTTCGGAGTACTTTGAAAAAAATGTTAGCTGATTAAAGATCCTGACAAAAGACAGGAGCCACCGCACCGGGGTAAGCAGGATGTGTACACGTATTTACAGCTCGAAGTTTCCTGTAAAGTTCAGTCTAAATTAGAACTAGATCAGAAAACCAGCAATGCAAAATTGAAAATTGTGACAGGTCGATCGGACCCTCAGCAACTAACAGCACGAGTTTTGAAATTTTACTTTGATAAGGGAATAAATTCTTCATTCAACACAATGTTAAGTTTGCGTGAATATTCGCCATACTTGACAATAGCAGGAGAGATGTTCGAAATCGGTCAAGTAATTCCTGATTTATCAATGAAGATGCATGTTAATTGCCAACCGCATGTTAGGACAACATGTAGAACGGTGCAAAGTATAGGAGGCTTTTGGATTCTTGCCTCACCTACGAAAAAATACGTACCATTTACCGAAGTATTTGAAATATTTGACGACTGCAAAAAAGGTGATCAGGCTCGTTCGTCGTTCTTGAGTTATAATTACAGTCAGGTATTTACGGTCAATCACGCTTTTAGAGAACATGTGAATTGGGGCATTTACAAAACACCTCCAGTTCTCAAACAATTTTGATGAAATTCGATTAGAAATATTTAGCAAAACAACTAGCAACCACTTTTGAGAATTCAAGTACATGTCAGCTTAATCACCATCTCCGCAACAACAACAAGTATTAAAATGTAATTTTTGTTGCCAACGGATTTTCAAGAGGTTTTATTATACACTCGCAAGCATGGTAGTTGAAAATGAATTGTTTCATAAATACTCTGTGAATTAAGCTTCAATAAACTCTTTAGCAACAAAAGAAACCGATATTAAACTAGTTCCGTTGCTAAGGAAGCTCAATACTGCGGAATAGGTGTAAGATTTACTGAAGTATTGCCAATATTGAACGTTTGCACAAGCGAAAAATAAAATCATTCAAAAGGTTTGTGATATATGAATATGGATGTATAGTGGCCGTCCTAAAGACTTTCTGAAAACGTGTGATTTGTTGCATTTAGAAAAAATCTTGAGTTCTTAACCGATTTGAACGAAAAATTTTTTAGAACGCGTAAAAATAGCAGCAGCAACTTTTCAGAATTTAAGAGCAAGCCAGCTTAAAACACGCCTTAGCAACAGCAAAAATAACATTTAAATTTGAACTTTCGTTGCTAAGGAATGAAAAATATGCAGAAAAAAGTAAAATAGACCTAGATTTTTGTCATAATTCCTACATGCAAAAGAGATAATCAAAATCGGTCGAATGGTTTGTGATTTATGTATTTAAATGCATGTCGTCCGTCCGGCACATTTTTAAAAAACTTTTGAATTGGTGCATTTAGAAAAAACCTTGAGCTTTCAACCGATTTAAATAAAGTTTTTTTGAAACGTGTAAAAATAGTAGCAGCAACTGTTGAGAATTCAAGAGCGTTCCAGCTTAAAAACAACCCTTAACAACAACAAAAATTAAATTTGATTTTGAATTTTCGTTGCTAAGGAAAGACAAATATGGCAAAAAAATAAAATGGAACTAGATTTTTGTCATAATTCCTATTTGCAAAAGAGTTTATCAAAATCGGTCGGATAATGTTCGACCACTGATTATACGATCATTTTCGACTTGGGGGATTTTACAGATTGTGTCCAACATTAAACTTAATCTAGAATCGATTGAAAGCTGAAGGAATCGGACAATGTCAATCTATATCCACTCTAGGAATACTTCTTCGAAGGATCGGACACGCATACAAATCGTCAGGAACAAGGATTCATCTTACTGAAAAAGTTCACCTTAAGCAGTGGAGAATGCGTTACATCCAAAGGCTAAATGGAAATGACCAGTGAAGCCAGTGATCTACCTTGATGAATCATGGATTGACTGTCATGCAACAATTACTAAGGGCTGGACGCCAAAGATTCTTAAAAGCAAACAGGACATGCTGGATCATAGCCTGAATGTCAAAAATGGAAAGGTCCCAGACTAATCATGCTGAATGCAGGTAGGCGTAATATTATTATTAATAATACCTTATATTCTACCATCCATGCTAGCTGAACATTTCACGTGTGCTAAATGATATTTATTTGGTAGGTTGTGCCAGGGTTTATTGCTAAAAGATAGTAAAACTTGTGATGAGGATTACCATAAGGAAATCGACGGATATGGATTTACCAACTGGTTTCAAAAATGCATAATACCTAACTTACCTAGAAATTGTATCATCGTAATGGACAACGCACCATATCATTCAATGACAACGATTCCGAAATGCAACTGGGGAGTCGGAGACATGAAAAATTGACTAATTTCGAAGAATTTGCCATTTTCACCCACTTGCAAAAAACAAATTCGGGAAATTATAAAGAAAGAGAAGTATAATCATGAGCATTATATTATTGACCGAATCACTAGAGCTCATGGCCACAAAATCCTTCGTCTTCCCCCTTATCACTGCGACTTAAATCCAATTGAAGTGGTACTTTTGTTCAAAATACTTCATTGATCTTAAATTTAAAATTTCGTATTCTTAGGTTTGGGGTCACACGAAACGTCATGTTGCCAAGTACAAAAATACCGGGTTGATGACTGATATAAAAGTCTTGGTGGAGGAATACATGACTGCGTACCCACAGGAAACATGGGCAAAAATGTTTTATGCATTCCAAGGTTAGTTTGTATTTACTTATGGGGGATTTTGATGTAATATGATTTTACTCATTTCAATAATTCTCAATATTACAGGCTTGCATCCGAATATCAACGATCCGGATTTTCGGAACTACCCCCTATTCCAGGACAAATAGTTGCACAAATAGGGCCTGATTGTTTTGATTCGGAGGATTGTGATTCAACTGACGACGTTTCTGTGATCTCCAATGATGAAATTGTTTACGATGTTGATTAGGAGATTGAAGGTTTTAATTTGTAAAATGCTTAATTTTCGCCGCAAGTATTGTTTAGTTAACTGCTACAACTTGACATAGTTTCAAGCTATTGTAACTCACTATTACATTCTATATGAATAAATCTTATGACCCACCATGAATTTATATGATTTTTCGAATGCCAACAACTAAGGATGACAAGGAGAAAAGATGGTGGTGGTAATGATGTTGAGGGGAGTGAATCCTGCACCGGCACTGGAAGGGTCATTGAGTAAATACCGCCTGGGGCTCCCCTGCAAGCCACCTCAAAAAAACACTCTGAGTGTTGACCCTGTTAGTATATAGTATGTTAATGTGATCATGACATTCATCTCTTTTACTTCATTGGTATTTTTTGACTAGATTTTGAGATATCTGTCAAATGACAGACATCAAGATGCTCAACCAACGCGAAGGAGAGCACCCCTTGCAATTATCGACGCAAATGCGAGAAAGAGAGCGATTAGAGCAGATCGGAAGAATTGAGGTAGTTTAGTGCGTATTTGTGTTCGTATGTTGCGTATAATGATAGCAATAAACCATTTTGATTGCCGTTTCTACATTACACAAGACCGTCATTGAACAACGCTTAATAATTTTGTTGTTTATGAAACAATGCAAACTCGGAAACATATATTTTCGAAAAAATATTTCACGTCGTGTCCCAGTGTTCCCAGCAAAGACTTTTTATGAAGATGAAATAGATTTTGATGAGGTTACGGTAATCTCCTTGGATTTTTATCTATTTATGATGCCTTGTTGGAGGTGGATTATATTTAATCCATACCGTATTTCACGTTAAAGATGCCCCAGCTGTAAAGGCCCCCGATTATATGTCCCCCTTTAGGCTGATGCGAAATAATGAATGTCCCCCGGTGTAAATGCCCAGGAAAATGTAAGCTTTCAATTATACAATGAACTGCTTAGTATATAAGCTTATTGGAGTGCGAGTTCCTTTCTTACTATCGTATTTCTGTTGATGATCGCCCCCGCTCAATAATCGCCCCCCCTTATTAATGCCAACACCACACCGCTTCCTGAGGGTTAGAAACATTAAAGCCACCCCCGGAATAATTCCCCTTATCCAGAACAACATGCGAGAATGTCACCACTTTACTGTCATTTTCCACAGCATGTTTTTTTCAAACATAATTTGTAAATGGGGAAACAGAAAAATATGGAGTTTCTGACACCTAAACGTAGGTAAATTCGAGGAATTTCTGATTTTTTTAAACAAAGCGATAAATTACGATTCGAAAATACAATCACTCCCTCTTAATGGTGCAGCCCCTTAAATTATACCACCCCCTTTTCGAGAGGTTATATATACGGTTATACGGAAATACGGTATTAGGGAACCATAAATGCTTGTACGAAAGTCATTTTCGACGCATAACTGTCAAAAACATACATGAAAGGAGGCAGCATGCGTTGTAAAGATCATGGAAATATTTCTGAGTGAATTGTTCTTACATGTGAGATATTTATGCACAGGTCTATTGTAGTGTCATTCAAACCCTGTGGCACTACTCTATATCCAGATTGGAAGGTAGATTCTAAGATTACGTGTTTCAAGGATGGCAATCCGTGCGAGAAAGGAGCTGAAATCTGTAAAAAAAACCACTGATTGTTTAAAAAACCATTCAAGCCTCAACTTTGCCGAGATGGAAAGCTTTAAAATAATTTATAACGGGCGTTGGAATAAGTTTAATTCCTACAGGAAATTAAAGGATAAGAAGAGGATTAGGTGCTTTGAGCTCAACCAGTGGAGATATGTAACATACACTTGTCTGGTTTTTAAGAAGCTGTGTATTTGAAAGCATGTTGTGCTTGTGGATATCGTTATGAAAATCATATGTTCACGATAGAGTTTAGTCTGACGTAATTTGCCTTAAGCCAAAAAGAGGATTAAAGAAAAGTTATGCAAAACGTAGCTTTTCCCATAGATTGATGATTTGGCCGTGCATATTAAGTAGGATGACGATTTAAACGTTTTTGGAAAGAAACAAGTAAACACTTAAACTATTTAAAGAAATTGGTTGGATACTA
This sequence comes from Isotomurus maculatus, assembly GCA_034696585.1. Lineage (NCBI taxonomy): Eukaryota > Metazoa > Arthropoda > Collembola > Entomobryomorpha > Isotomidae > Isotomurus > Isotomurus maculatus. Next base: position 7,074 of record JAQGAC010001258.1, on the reverse strand, counting down.
TTGATAAAACCCTGAAAAATAATAATCGTATCTTCGTTCCAGCAACAAATAACTTGTACAATACGTCACATAATACTTACGAATTCACACCACGTTAAAGTTTCTTGTTATTCTATGTCCGGTTATTAGTTCTCCGGTGTGTGTGCTCCAAACTTTATCCTTTGAAAGTATTCCAACCTCAACAGAATATTGTGAAAGAAGCAAACAATATTCTAAACCAAATGATTCAACCTGATTAAAAATAATAATACTGTAAGCTCAAATTGTATCCATTCAACCCGCTTTGATTTAATTTCTCTCTACTCGGGACAGGAGCAAAAGAGAAAATACTCACGGAGACGTGGAAGGTTTCTTTCTTCTTGAACTCAGTTACAAAACGGACAACAACTCAGCAACTCGATATATCGTTCCAACAACGTCAGTTTCAACTAGCGTTATGTGGTCGGGCCTCACAAGATTTCTATACAACAAGAATGTCCTGTTTGGTATTTGAAAATCCTCAATGTGCCTTGTGCCATTTTTGACGAAAACTTTGCATTTTATATTTGTTATCCCTCACTGGAGGGCAGTGACTTAAAAGCGGAAATAAATATTACCTTTGAAACAAGCTCTCGTATTGTTTTAACAATTTCCATTCCGAGTCAATGACCTAACCTCTCGCTCTCTTAGAAGGCTCCGTTTACATAACTTTATCTATTGATTTCGTAAACAATATTCACCAGCATATTACATTTCCGTACAGATACAAATAATATGGCTTTTATAAGTTGACTAGATCAATTAACCACTTACAATATTACATTTTGAGTGGGGTCTCAGGAATTTTGACCCAACCCATTTTATTCTATACTCTACACTCCAACTTAAAAAATTGCAAAAAAATTTTGTGCCAACGCCTTTTTTAACGGATTTTACAGCTAAATTTTGAAAATTTTTAGCAATTTTATGCGTTTTTTATCTTTTATTCCTCAAAAACTGGTTTGCTTCTTAGCATAAAAGTTTCTATCAACTAAACTAGCATCGAATTGTCTGTAAAGAAAAAATTTCAAAATTTCATTTTTTTGAAAATTTGACCCTAAAAACCAGGTCGAAAATTATGGTATATTTGTAGCCTAAAATATGGTCGATTTTGAAATTTTTTCGAAATTTTGAAATCACAAGTTTTTAGAGCATATTATCAACTAATTGATAGAACTTTGAAAATTTACAAAAAAAAAGTTTCAACAAGATCAAAAATTGGGTAAAAAGTCAAAAAATGCCCTAAAATCTTCAAAAAATAGCTGTAACTTTTTTCGAAATAGGCGTTGGCAAAAAAAAATTTCGGATTTTTTCAAGTCAAATGGTGGCCTATGAAATGGCATATGGTTTTTTTCAAAAAGCCGAACCCCACTCCCAATGTAGTATTGTTAGATAGTAAAAAATACAGTTAAAAGGATTCGACTTTTTGAAGGTCCTCGGCCCGAGCAAAATAAAAGTTTTCGGTGTTTTCACAGAATTACCCGAGTGTGCTTATGTAAGGAGAGAGCAAACAAAGTTACGTGCCGGGTTGTTTGACGAGTGACGTCATAATTGGGATGAAGCTTACTTAATCATTTATGATGTGACTACTGCGATAAGTATTTGGGGGGGTGGGGGTCAGTTAGGGGTGAGGGGGAGGAATGGGGGGTTGTGCATCCTCTCCAGCCGTTCCAGCTGCAACAATGCAAAACAATGGTTGCTACGGAGGCTGTTGCTAAGGAAACAATGGTTGCTAAGGAGGCAATGGTTGCTATGGACCTCCTTGAAGTATTGTTGGGTGGAGCAGCGCTGGACGGAGAGGAGGATGAGGTGGGCGTACTCGTTCACCTTCGCCGCGGTCAGTGACACGGCCATCACGCGGAACACCAGGTGGATGAAGGACAGTGCCGAGAAGGCCGAGTCCAGCGCGGACGGGTCCTCCTGGGGGGTCAGGCCTTGGTGCAGCTAAGGTCACAGAGGTGGCCTCGAGGCAGATGTTGACGCTGTAGGACGTGAAGATGAGAGGGGAGAGGAAGACTTCGAAGTCCTCGAGGAGTTTGGACAGCGTCAGGTGGTCGCTCCGCACTCCGCACCAACTCACAGGGACGTCGACTTTGTCGAAAAGGGCGGAGGTGGATTTCGACAGGAGCTGCGATTCGGTTTGGTCGACGAGGATTTTGAATTTGAAGTAGAGGCGCGGAAGGAGAGGACGATAAAAATGTCGGCGTAGTTGCAGGCGAAGACCGAGAGGGCGTTGACCCCGAGGATGACCAAGATCAGGGGGACGGAGAAGGGGATGAGGGACGCCCAGAAGGGGTGCGACCGGAAGTAGTTCGTTTCCAGGGGGAAGAACCCGAATTCGGATGCTTGCTGAGCTGGAAACAATTATTGTAGTAACTTATTAAGGCTTTGGAAGGCTCCAAGAAGTTGTGTAACTTTTTACATGTTTTAGAAAGACTCCAGGAGGTTATGGAACTTCTTGGAATGTTTTGGGAGCCTCACCTGGATTCCTGGGCATAATTGGGAAGTGCGTCAAAGTGAAAACGACGTTTTCGAGTACGCCAAAGGAGAAGATGGTTGCCGCGGCGACGTTGACGTGGGTGGAGAGGCGGGAATCTTTTGCTTTGAATCCGAGGTCAGCGGTGACGGTCCTCCACTTGGAGAAGAGGCGGAGGAGGTTGGAAACGTTGAAGTTGGAAGCTTCAGAAATGTGTTCCAAGAGTTGCACCTGAAAGTGATGGGGCTGTTGGAAGAGGTTGCCGAGTAGGAGGAACGGACGAAGGCAAGCGAGGAAGTCATTTTCAGTGACGTCGGAAGGAGGAAGCGATTGGATGAGATCCTGTGAAGGGGCAAGTTGAGACTCAAAATAGTTTTCAGAACGTGTTGTGTTTTCCAGCAGAAGTAAATGAAGATGGATGAGTTCGCGGGAACCTAAAAAACGGTTTAAGAAGTTAGTTTTCAAGTTGGATTCGTTTTTGGAAGTGGGAGGAGTTACGAGAGGCTTTGGAAATGCTGGAAACTTTGGGATCTGCTTTAGAATGCATCGTGGGTTCGGGCGGAGGAGAGTTTTGAGGCTTTTACTTAATCTGCTTGTAGAGATGCGGTGCGGATAATACGAGGAGCTTTTAGTGATAAGCGAGAGAAGGAGGAATGGAGATAAGAAAGAAGATAAGTGTTTCGTCGACAGTGGCGTAGCACGGATTTCCCTCCCTGCATCACCGGAGAATCGCTACTACGAGTAGGATACCCCGTTGTCTTCCTTTGTTTCCACACACGGAGTGCGTACGACTCTTGGAGTACCTTTCTGTGTTACTCGGGTGAATGAACTCTCTGAGGAATGCGGCTTTGTCTTATCTCCTCCTCCTCCTCCTCCTCCTCCTCCTCCGACTCTCTCATCCTCACTCACCACTCTCATTTCCAGTTGAACACTCGTCGTGTTTACAATTCCGTCTGACAACTCGTCCTCTCCTATTAAAATTAAATACATCTCTTCTAAAATATATAATATCTTCCTCCCTGTCCTTCTAATTACTCTCTCTCTCCTGGTTTAAGGTAAGTAACTTCAAATTTCATTAATATTTATAATTTTTTGGTTTTATTGGCTTAAAATATTGATTAAATATCATAATAATTATATATATAATTCATAATTTTTCGTCATAATTATTAAACTAACTAATTTAAATTTCTTTTAATGTGTATTTTAGATGCGGAGCAAGCCTGGAAGGAAATGGTACCGTTCGTGCAAGGAAGGATGTCAAGGCCTACGCTACTTGACGATTCGTAAGGAGCCACTTCGGATTCGACTGATCTTCAGGTGCAAGCTGACTGCGAAAGAAGAAGACGTTCGTCCCGAATTCTTCCTCACTGGGTTTCCTCGTATCACAGCGATTTGGATTCTGCAAGACTTACGAGACTTCTTCAAACATCGGAAAGTCTTGAGGTATTTGCGTTCTATTGGTCCGCGGGATTTCCCAGAGAGGATAGAGGAAATTGAACTTAGATTAAGAGAGTTGCTGCCGAAGTTGTAAGTTATGATGAGCTGAGATTTTTTTGTGTGTAACATGAATAAGATGTAACTCGTAAACTTATATATATTTGGTTTTATAGTGGAATGATTTATTTATTCTTCATTCATATAGAGCATTTAATTTAAGTCTCATATTATTCATAGATCATATTACATTAGGTTTAATCATTTTCATTGGGGGGGGGGGTTGGGGGGAGGGGCAGTGTTTAAGCTCTCTGATGCTTATCGAAGGGGTTATCATGAGCTTACCCAAATCTTAAAATAAGCTCCGATCTGGCTGAAACTTAGTATTCAAGCTTATCTTAGCTTGTAAACACTATGAAAAATTGCGATAAGTGATTTCGATGCTTATCGAAGGGGATACCATGAGCTTATCCAAATCTGAAAACATTCTCTTATCTTGCTGAAACTTATTACTTAAGCTTATCTTAGCTTCTAAACACCAAGCAAAATTGCGTTAAGCGATTTCGAGCTTATCGAAGGGGTTATCATAAGCTTATCCAAATCTGAAAACATTTTCCGCTCTGGCTGAAATTAATTATTTAAGCTTATCTTAGCTTCTAAACACCAAGAAAAATTGCGATAAGCAATTTCGATGCTTATCGAAGGGGATACCATGAGCTTACCCAAATCTTAAAACATTCTCCTAACTTGCTGAAACATATTACTTAAGCTTATCTTAGCTTCAAAACACCAAGCAAAATTGCGTTAAGCGATTTCGAGCTTATCAAAGGGGTTATCATAAGCTTATCCAAATCTGAAAACATTTTCCGCTCTGGCTGAAATTAATTATTTAAGCTTATCTTAGCTTGAAAACACTATGAAAAATTGCGATAAGTGATTTCGATGCTTATCGAAGGGGATACCATGAGCTCATCCAAATCCTAAAACATTCTCTTATCTTGCTGAAACTTATTACTTAAGCTTATCTTAGCTTCTAAACACCAAGCAAAATTGCGTTAAGCGATTTAGAGCTTATCGAAGGGGTTATCATAAGCTTATCCAAATCTGAAAACATTTTCCGCTCTGGTTGAAATTAATTATTTAAGCTTATCTTAGCTTCTAAACCCCAAGAAAAATTGCGATAAGCAATTTCGATGCTTATCGAAGGGGTTATCGTAAGCTTACCCAAATCTGAAAACATTCTCCTTACTTGCTGAAACATATTACTTAAGCTTATCTTAGCTTCAAAACACCAAGAAAAGTTGCGTTAAGTGATTTCGACGCTTATCGAAGGGGATACCATGAGCTTATCCAAATCTGAAAACATTTTCCGCTCTGGCTGAAATTAATTATTTAAGCTTATCTTAGCTTGAAAACACCATGAAAAATTGCGATAAGTGATTTCGATGCTTATCGAAGGGGATACCATGAGCTTATCCAAATCTGAAAACATTCTCTTATCTTGCTGAAACTTATTACTTAAGCTTATCTTAGCTTCTGAACACCAAGCAAAATTGCGTTAAGCGATTTCGAGCTTAAGCTTATCCAAATCTGAAAACATTTTCCGCTCTGGCTGAAATTAATTATTTAAGCTTATCTTAGCTTGAAAACACTATGAAAAATTGCGATAAGTGATTTCGATGCTTATCGAAGGGGTTACCATAAGCTTATCCAAATCTTAAAATCTTCTCCGATCTGGCTGAAACTTAATATTTAAGTTCAAATTAGCTAAAAAACAACATTACAAATTGCGTGAACAGTGTAAAGGAACATAAGCAAGTAAAATAAGAAAAACTCCATGCAAATGGGACTGAGTTTAAAAAGAAAAGAAACCCTTAAAAGGTAAAATGAAGGAAGCTGGAAGAAAATTTCGTTCTAGTTTTAAATTTTCAATTTACTACTCTTTAATTTTTGTTCAAATACATTGTCGGTTTCTTAGCATACTATAAATAATAGGTTTATTAACTAAATCGTTTCTCAATCTCATTTAACTAACATTGTTCGAGAAAACAAACGATTACCCATGTGAACCTCTTCTGATTCCTTAACATTTCTTTCATGGTCGACAATACTAAAAGTTTCTGTAAGAGGAACCAAATTTGGAAAATCCAGACTCACATGGCACAGTACCAGCTCATATAGTCATGATTGTCTTGAGGAATGTGACTAATTCTTCCGTCCATGCGAGCTGAACATCGTATCGAAATATTCCCAAAAACTAGGAAGTTTTGGGGTACGCACGGTAAGCGGAGAAGTTTTTAGACAGTACAATTGATGTAGTTAGGCGCTGACCAATCTTTGACAAGCCTTTGTGGGTTAAAACCAAAATTATCGGCCAACTGTGATATGTCTGCCCATGCACAACATTTGAGCTGCTCGTCTTCGAATGTAGTTTCCATATCAGGCTGTTGGGCTAAAGACTCTATAGACGCTAAGAAAAGTTATGGTCGAAAGTCTCTATATAACTTAAATTCGTACATAGAAAGATAATCCGAGAATCTTTTCTTGCTCTTTAAGAACATTAAGATACTGGAGCGGAGATGACCGGATATTCATCATCGTATAAGCCTACAACACCTTCAGCAGCACCACATTTTATTGAATCCACCGATGCGATTGATCCCTTTCCGGCAGGAAAGAAAATTATTTGGACACAATAGTGATGAATGTGTCGAAGGTTTATGATGTCGCAATAATATATACCATAAATTTCCCATTAAGGAATTGAAGAAAGGGCACAAGGAGGCTTAGACACGGTGAAGTCACAACATTCGGATAGACGATTAGGACTTGAAGATGCCATTAAAGTCCGTCCAGGTGGATAAACTTCGCCATATCGCTTTGGGGGACTGGTAGGCTGCAGTATGGGTCGCGCGGGGTAAAGGCAATGCAATGCACAGCGCAATGGCGCGCCTGAAAGCTTGACCTGAGCTGCTTCGCGCGATGTCAATGGTTGTCACTTGCGGAGGAAAAAACCTGCGCGCTATACCTCATAGCTATAAGAGCTGACATATAACGTTTTATGTATTAATAAAGAAACTAATTCGTAATTAGTATTTAGGGTGATTAAGGTTCTTTAAGGGGATTTGTGGTTCACGAGAACT
>JAQGAC010001257.1:0-14773 GCA_034696585.1 Isotomurus maculatus | reverse complement strand
TCATCTCGTAAATGGCCCCAACCACACTCGTGTACATCGCGACGTATTTCCTAGAAATACCGGCTACTTCAACGGTTGAAGTTCTCACAATTGGAACGTCGCTTACCAAAGCGGAACATTCGTCCTAGAGACTCACTCGAGGTCACGCGAGCTTAAGCTCATCACGATGCAGATGACATTCATCCATGTTCAGCAGCCTTGTGTCTTTTAGACCACAGCTCAATTCACTTGCCTTGAGTCCCTTAGATCATCACAAAGAATTTAAAGAGTCCTGTAAAATGGACCATCTGTTACCCGGTTTTTTTTCCCACCGATTTTGTCCATTTAAGATATAAGAATCTCCTAGTTGAAGCTCCGCATTTATTTAGTTCCTCAGTTCCTAAGGTCTTTGATTTTGATGAACAAAAACCATATAAAACCCATTCCACAGTTTATTCACCTTCAATTAATCTCGTGCTCCGTTATTACCTAACAGTTACTTCTCAGGCAGAACTTCCAAATTGTACACTCCACCAAGTTAAGTATATTTAACTTCAATTATATCCGTAACGGGATTCATAATTGCAGGACCAGAATTCTAGCAATATTACCACTTCGCTATCAAATAATTCAATTTAAGAAGAAGACATACAGCATAGGGGTGATCATGATTTATCACTTGTAAAAAACGATACTACGTCTGATTGTGGATCTTTGCGAGTTCTTCGTGTAATAAAATCATTTCAACAACCTACAGGAAACGTTACGTATTCATGTAAGGCTTCACAAAAAGAAGACCGGTTGTTGCTGGTGGACAAGAAAATAAATATCGCAAAAGAATCTGTCAGGTCAAATCTGACAGTGAAGAAGGAGAAGAAGGAAGTGCCGTGCAGTTCGAAGAAGTTTTTCCACTAAAACTTGAGAGGTTTAACATTGAACTGTAAGTATATTTTGTCTTGTAATATTTCTTGGTCCATAATTATGTGTAGCCTTTCAAGTACCCAATATAAACCATTTGACGCACCAATATTTCAACTGTCTACCTACAAACACTGGCCGTCCTGCTCGTAAGCCCTGTTATACCGTCACAGGATATTTATATTGGGAATCATCCAGCATCACCTTTGTGCTTTTCATTATTTTTGTTCCTACTCTGTACCAAGATTAGCAAAACAATCCTTTGTTCCGCGGATATCATCACCCGGAACATGTCATGTACTCGCCGCATTTCCCCACAGAGTTTTTGTATGGAAAGATACAAATTTCATTGAAAATCAGAAGACAATAGATGTAAATATGTTGATTGCTAACGTATGCATGCGCGCATGTGTAGTTGAAACAAGTCAGTTTATTGTCTACGTTTTCTATTTGTTTAACATACGTAGGTTACGGTGTTGCTCAGGCACTGTTTCAACGTTTGCAGATAGAAGAACTCGGGATTTCATGTAGCAATAGTTCGCGACTTTTAAATGGAGGTCAAGTCATCAAAAATGCCAGGAGGATGCTGCTCGACAAGAAGTTCATCCTTCTTTGTTAGACTTCCTCAATGTGACCTTGCCTTGTGGGGACGAGTGCCCATTGGAATTCGCAGCGGTGAACACATGTGAACTCAACACCAACAACACCCTTCTTCACTTGGATTTTATTGTGCCTAAAGTGGAACGAGGTCTCCAACTTGTGGAGGCTAATCATTTACACTGATTCGAAAGACTGCCATCCAGACTTGCATCATCTACTATGCTGATCCGGAGAATGGCGGTGTGTCCACAGTCAAGCACTGTATATAAGCCACTAATATCCGTTTTAATGATGTTGTTCTGTATCCAGCAACCAGGTGCATAGATGACTCGTCCCTTTCTGAGACACGTGTACTGTGCTTACAGCATCTGGAGCGTTGGGGGACAGACGAAAGCATGCCCAGAACATCGGTTTGTGCTCCCTGTGTCTGATGATTTCAACATCATAGGGAGGTTACGTTAGGAGGAGCGTTAAACGTGGATCATGAGGAGACAGTTGACCCTCTCTTCACTCTTCGCGGAAATACGTATTTGCAGCCTCGAGTCAACCTCGATCAACTCATTAAGGATGTCTCCATGCCACCATCCGACACAGATACCCATGAACATTACATCTGGATGACCATAATCACCACTGGCGTTCTATCTCTGCGAGTGGAAACTATTGCAGTGATTATGATACTCTATGGTGTGTGGTACTCTAGAGAAAGTTTACCCGAAATCAGGGGAACTAGCCTGGGTGTAGTGCCCCTGCGAGGGTCGAAATGCAACATGTTACTATAGAAGAATAGCTTAGAGTTTGAGAGGAGGTATCAGAAAAATCGATTGACTTAAGGTTATTATCTTCATAAGGTTTCGTATGTAATAGGGTAATTATTCGCTGACCTGTTTCCTCTGTGTCAGGCGTGTATTTCTGCCACTCATCTTCCGATTATGAGTTGGGTATAGTGTTTAGTCTTAATTTTAATTAGGAATTAAAAATTTACTTCTGCTTATGACTCCGGAGAGTCACTTCTAATAATAAAAGTTACTCCGTCCTTAGAACACAATCAGTCTCATTTGACCTCTCTTGCACCTGGACTTATTATTGACAAAAACTCTATCACAAACTCACTCATCCTTTCTCGGTCACTCACTCACTCATCATCATTATCATTCCTCGGTCACTCACTCACAAATTGTCCAGGACATCCGGTTACTCACCATCCTTTGGTTACTCACTCACACATATTCATCATCACTTGGCCAATCACTCACTCAATATCGTGATCCGCCAAGCATTCCCTCAACCCTGTCGCATGTAGAATACAACAATTGTAGGAAAAAAAATTGAGAAAACTATAAGATGTGAGTTTGGGAATTAATTTGACACGGTTAGATTTTTTAAAATTTCAGAAGCCAAGGGTTTCAACTACCATAGCATTGGTCCAGGATCAAAGGAAGGTAGACAAGCCTTGAAACTCTTTCCCAAACTATCCTGCCTCGCAACTTTGAAGTAGAAGGAACAAACGGACAGAAATTCAAAGTGTATGCAACTTCAAAGGAAGAGAAGGTTCTAGTGTTATGGCTTTTGGACCAAAGGAACCTCTAACTGGCTGGAGGGGAAGAAAAGTAATCCCAAAAAAGGATTTGTCCAGTTGACACTAACAGTGAAGAAAAAGACGAAGCAGGAGACATGCAAGTCAAACAAGGTGCCCCAGAGATTGACGAGCGAGAATATGGAAACTTGATCACAATAAGTTTAATTGCAGGGACCATCAAGCCTACTACATGAAGCATAAAGTCGATTGCGTCAACCAGCCAGCTTACAATTTGTCTGCAAAGGTGTTGGCTTTGCAGGCAAATAAGGTTCCGGCTTTCCGGCACTATAACCGGTGTTTCAGAGGATTGGTTAAAGACTTCCATGAAAAAATGTTAATAGGAGGAAAATGGACAACAACTGGCCTCCAAGAACGAAGAGTTGAAACAGGTGGAACATGAACGCGAAATAGAACTGGACCTTCACATCTTCGAATATGTGAGTGGGATGGTCTGAAATTTGCCACTGAATATCTTCACTTAAAATGCCTGCCTGCTCAAAATTACTTTGAAGAAGCTTTTAAAATATGGATTCAAGAAGTTTATTTCGTAATTAATATATTTGATGTATAGTTGTTCAGTTCTGGTTTGTTCAGTTTCGTTCTGAAATTACCTTGCATTGCCAAATACCGATGACTATGCAAAACTTAAACAAGGTACTAGAAGTCTTGCAATGAAAGCAAGAATTGCATTTGTTAATAGAAGGCTTCGAGCGAGACAGCAATCCTGTCAGTAGACGATATTTGGAACGTTGTAGAGATGCGCAAAACTAGAAAGCTGCCGGGCATTCGTTGTGTATATTAAATTGTAGTATCATTCGAGTGTCTTAAATGCTCTATTTATGTGTCTGGGTCATATGGTCGCAGAGCGCAATACAGTTGCGTGCATGTATCCGGATTTATCGAGAATGCCGTTGTATCCGTCGTTGTCAGAAGTTATTGTAGTCTATATGCTGCATCAAATTTGCTTTTAATTTGCCGTAATTGAGTTACTTCACAAACAACACTTTTGCAGCGAGATATGTATGACAGTCTTCATCCATATATTTAATTTGAATTTGCAGAATTAACTTCAAATATTATTAGTATTACAGAAATCTGGACAGTTAAATTAATTAATAAATTTCATTAGTTACTAAGTGACATAAATCACTACATCATCCACTTACGGCAAGGTGTGGAAACTCTACTGGTTTCTTAATCTCCGTAAGACGGTCAACGACTGCATCAAGGCTTGTCATGCGAGATGTCCGCAGACCGAAAAAGTTTAAGCCTGTGTGTCTTATGCAATTCTTGCCGATTTCCGAGCATCCATTTTAGTGCAGTCCTTTCCAAGCAGATAATCTGTCGTCAGTGAGATCCCAAAATAGTCCAGCCAGACAACGGGACGATCTTCACTTTGGAAATTTTCCAAACGCTCCCCGAGCGACTTGGCACAAAGCATCAGCTGGGAACTGCTTACCATCCAGCGTCCCAAGAATCTGTGGAGCGCAGCCATGCAGGTTTAAATGATTGTATTGCCATAAACATTAATAAACAGCAAAAATTTTGGTGTGCTTATCTGCCTCTATTCACTTTCGGAATGAATACTTTCATTAGCCAGACGACAAATGTACCACCTATCGAAACTTCACCAACTCAACGGTGCACTCGTTCTGTGAGTTTTGCTGGCTCCTTCCTCGGCTAATTTTATAAGTAATGTACAGACGCAGAAAGCAGCTCGCCGATGAGGAAGCAAGCATAGGAAATAAATTCGAATTTTTATTATGAAGGATCCCTTCAAATTGTGGTCACAACTCACGCTTTGAAATCAACAAGACTGCCCCAATCTGAAGACCAAAATCACACAGTTGAGCTTCTGAAACAAGGTCGTCTCAATTTCTCCTGACCACATCACAAACATTATCAGCTGCCTGTTGCCGTAAGTTTTCCTTGCCGATGGGAAAAATAATGACGCCTCAATTTTAGTAAATCAGACTCAGGACTCAGGAGGGATAATGTCTTTTTGTGTACCAGGAGACATTCTGTTATGGGACAGAGGTTTCTGCGACGGCAGGAAATCTCGGATATGAAGTGCATATGCCGCACTGCTTACCACGAGTTCGGAGTATGCCGAACACATTATTACGGAAGAAAACAAGTCACGAATAATAACAAAGATCAGGTGGATTTTGGAACAAGTCAGTCTTTTTAAGATTGCCTGTTCAATCTTAAATTTATACTCACCTATTTTGAAGTCGGACAGTCCTGAAGATCACCGAGGACTTTCACCGAGATCATGAGAAATAGAATTAGAATGCCGAATCTTATTAAGTCCCTCGTTGAGCAAGAGCGAATGAGACAAAGAATATCAAACGTCAATTGGGAATTACTGGAGGAGAAGTTTTTCCGACTTCCACATCTCACAGAATCAAACCTGCGCCTGTTGACTGAAAGGACTGTACTAGTTACATTTCTAGAAATAGATCATATTCCGTAATTTCAAGTGCAGTGCAGGCAGCATTCTAAAACCTCACACAAAGCTTTAGTAATACCATCTTCTTCACTTCCTGCCAAGCAGGAGTGAAGAAGATGGTATTACTGGGTGGTATTGCCTATGCCAGTCATGTAATGTTGCAATAAAATGTGTCTATTATAACGTGCTGTCCGTATTATTAAATTGTAGGCGCTCAAGTAATTGGTTGCTGTGCACACGTCGCAGCAGTGGTATGGTGTCTTTTGTTTGGGAGACACTTGCCCAGAATGCATTTACCAGTAACTCGTTTAGACAGAAACGTGGATGGTGCTGCTACTGTATTCTACGATCATGACAAAATTTCAGATTTACGTATGCGACTATAAGCGTAGAGTTGTTATTGGTACATGGAAACGATGAAGCACATTATGTGCTGATTCAGGATTTTAATGGTTACTGAACTCGTCCTTATCGATTTACGAAACCCAGTCAATTTAGGAAACCCAGTGTTTTGCTGTGATTTCGCTCTAACTATCCAGCAAGCTATATAGCTGGCTGAATCATCTACTTCTTCAACCAGTTCTTTGTCGACTACTGAAGGCACTTCATCTAATATAAAGGAGTTGCAAGAAGTGACAGCAGTTAACCTGAAGCAGATCAGCACCAGTAGTGACAATGATGTATCCTGAAATCATCCCAGTTCCGATTGTTAATCTACCACCGCAATAAAAATCGACCAAACTTAAACTCTTGTCAATTGAAAATCTGGGATTCTTTCTGCATCGTTGGGCAAAGTATGGATTTTTATCCTCAAGAATACACGACGTACTTTTCACATGCCGACAGCCAACTCCAACAGCAGTTTGAACCCTTTGACACTTGTGAATGCAAATGTACTAAACCGAAAGTTTCCGAAATTGCTCGCATCATTAAATTGTTCGTTAATATGAAACAAGAATATCAAGTGGTTTGCTCATTCTTAGGACAAATAGGATTTTCACAATTGGTTACGAGTACATTGGACAAGACTTCATTTTGTCATTATCAGAAGCTTGTCGTTTACTTCTTTGTTTGTACTTCATTCTTGAAAAAAATAAGATGGCTGCGTCTATTGGAGATTGGGGCTCATTGGAAAAATATCTTTTATGTACCAAACGAAATTTTTCTTTCAAGTTCCTAGATTTCTCAAACCTTGGAATCAAAAAGCACGAAATGCTTTGTGAACTTCGGCAACGATTAGCTCCAGATGCTCGAGTTCCAACTTACAATTTTTTTGAGCAAGCAAGATATACATCTGATCCAGAAAGGCTTCTGTATGAATTTTTGTTGACAGAAATGTGGTGGATACTTGGAAATTCGTAATCATAAATTCTTTGGTGCATACTGATTCGCACTTGGCAACGTTTTCCATCTTCGATGCGTAATATTTGCTTTTATTTCTCAACCGATATTTCAAGGAAGGACTAATGCATCACATGTAAGTTGTAATGGAGTTTGAATATCATCTGAAGTCACCATTTAGCATAGTTATTTTCAGTATTTTTTTTGTTTTTTTCGAGAAATCAAAAATGAAATCGAATAAGAGTGCTTATCACAACGACGGCGTTTACCCGCCGCAGCTGATTAGAGTAGCTTCCAGAGCAACAACTGGAATTAGCATGTCTCCTACCAATTCCACAGCTGCATTCAAATACGATCCTTGGGAAGGCACAACCTTAAAAGTTTAGTCATAACTTCTGAAAATAATTTTACCACATTTTCAAGCATATTTTGGTCGTTTCAATTTCTTCTTCAATTTTTTCCTCTTCGGTTTCTAAGGAGGTATTCTGAGGCAAAGATTATTTAATGGCATACCCAATTTTTGCCCCTGCTGCTACTGAACTTGAATTTAAAATTTTACGCTCTATATCAAGCAGCTTAACCCCTGTTTCACAAGTCAAATTTGACCATGGTTCAAATTCAATCGGACGAAGTCGTTCCCGCATTCCGTTGTCCGTGGTTCTTTTAGCATATTCTCGGAGAACAAGATAAAGGACATTCCAGCTCGTGGCCGGGAACTCACTATCCCCAGATAAGATTAATCTTTCAACGCGGCCTTCAGATCACCTCATTTCACAAAGATGCCCGATCCAATCACCCGTGTACCAAGATCATCCCAAACAGAAGTTCAACCCTTCTCATCAATTCCAGTTCCGATAATTCAATTCCACAGGAACCTCCAAGGCCTACCAGAAGGCGAGCACGATTACTTGACTAAGTTCCAGGAAGTTATCCTCAGTCAGCACAACCTGGCGTCTGTTACCAACAGAAGGTTCAAAATAAAGGATTTTTAGTGTTTGGGCATGTCAAGGGCACAGGAGAACTCCCGAAATCCTTCGGAGCCGTTGACGTTGGCCGAGCGCCTTCTAACACTTCTGGTGCGCATAGAAGAACTGTAAGCAAAGTAAGGGCCCTGCAGGATGATAATGCGCTTCCCAATTCCCAACTGGCCGACCTAAACCAAGGCCAACTGGGCACCCTCGACTGACCACCAACGACTAACTTCGCTTGTATCCAAGGACACCAGCTCGGGACGCGCGAAACGGTAGTCACCACTCCCTGTCTCGGGCAACCCCAACATCCAGAAGTTACGGTCGCGGTCATCCACCGTGACCTTACAGGCCCCCTCCAAGTGAAACGAAGCCGTGCCTTAACCCAACACACTCTTACGAACGTTCTTAATGACAACTCCAATAGGACTGAAATGGAAGGAGATGCCATTTTGCTATGGAAGTGCGAGGGAAACCAGAAAGTATACACCTGATTTGAATACTGTTGGTGGCTTCTGGAACTTTAGTGTACCTGCTTTACTGAAGACACTACTTCTTCCTTGAGAGAAAGGAGTGCACCGTAGAATTTCTTGTGAAATTCCAGCTATACTTCCAAACAATGACAAGCTATATGCGACCAAGAATGTATGAGATGGTGGACTATCTAACAGAGACTAACAGAGTGCCCTTCCAACCGGTTTTATTTCGAGTCCAATATAACCACATTGAATCTCGACAAGAAAAAGAGAGTGAAAGATATGCATATTCTGCACCATCCGTTCCCGATGGGAATGAAAAGTGAGAAGCTTCCCTGCAGGGTCCATTTAAAGTAGTGCGCGGTCCCATCAGAAATGCATGTTGGGGCCCTTCGCTCTCCTCCTCCCACACACGCCACCCGCGAGGGAGAGAAAGTCTCATAACTCCCAATGTTGAGCTCCCGAACCACGCAACGCACATTTTCGTCCTCCTTTACGGGAGCCAGTGTGAGAGGAGGAGACAATGAACTTACGGCGGGGTCACAGTTTCTCCACCTCCTGCAATCGCACGCTATTTTGGCTGGACCGCGCAGGATCCTAAATTTTTTTTTGCCGATTTTTTGTATTGTTGTAATGTTACATATTCAAATGTATCGCACTCCTGAACTCGCGTAACAGTACAGATACTCTTCTAGTTAAATCATACCAGCATTCCATACGACATTTCTGATTTTAAATAGTTGATTTTAAAATTAAGATCAATTGGTAAGTAACTTACAAATCGTGATTCAACTTTTTTTACTAAACAATTTCAAAAGGTTTGATTTTGTGTTGAGACTTTACAATGATTAGCCACCAGACCTATAGTTATCCACCAGTGTGAATGACTGATACGGTTCATCAATTAGTTAAAAACATTCTTGTTTGATACGTGAAATATCATAAATATCTCTTGATCGATTATAATGTCTGCGTTTATAATAAATCCTAATGCAATTTGATTTGTGTTGAAAGTGAAGTTACAATTTACTACTCCTCTGATGCCTTGTTTCCGTCGCAACATTATCTCCATTAACTTATTATGCAGCATGCTTTTTCGTTAAACTTCAGCTTTCTTAATTTCTGTATGGTATTAGTTCTTCTTAAGTTTAGGAAAATGCAATCATTTTAAACATATAAAGGTATCGGATAATGATATAACTGCGATTAAATTTCATTTTGAACTTCGGATTTCAACGAATATATTATTAAACACAATTCGTCGGAATGCAACTGCTGTCGCTGTCGGAAGCTATAAAAAGACGAAAAGATAATGATGTGTGTGATTAAGATCATCACCATTTTTGTTTCTTTTGACACACTTCTATCCTATCAAACCTCGGAATCTAGTTAAACCTTGACACAAATAATGACTTAAAAATTAATTAAAAAGTGAACTTAGATTGACTAAAAAATTGACATCAAACAGGATCGGAAAGTCACAGGAATAAAATTAGCTCAATTGAAAATTCATGGTTAGGTTAATTAAACATAAAAATGCTTTCAATACACACTTCAAGACAAAAGCAATCATAAATTTTCTGTCTAATTTTTACCAATAAGTGTTGCCACTAAAACCAAAGTAAATAATCTAGTACAATTTACTTTTTTTATATATTATACTCCCATATTATAACAACACACACTAGTAGGCATATTTGCAGAAAAAATCAAAGAACTGGAATTATCACGTTTGGGGACAAAAAATTTCAGAACAACGACAGCAGATACAGTTCATACGACACTTTTCATGCGAAGCCACGGCAGTGACGGTATGATTGTATATAATGTATTCATTAAAAGCTAGGAAAGCTCATATATCGTCAAGAATCCGACCGTACAGTATATTAAAGTCATCAATAATAGTTGTCTGATCTTTGTGATAAAACGCTTATAGTACACTGCAGATAGACCTATTTATGACGGAGTTACGGTACTAGACGCGTCAAAAATGTTCATGTTTGTTTTATACTAAAACTACGTGTACGAAAAATACGGAAGGAAACCTGATACCACATTCTCGTTGATAACGACTGATAGCCTATAGGTGTTTGTTACAAGCCAAACTGCGCAGTAAAATCCCTACGAGGACATGTAAGAAAATAGCCACTTAGTTTAGTTATAAAATAGTTTGATTTAATTGGATGCGACCCAAATGATCCGGTTTTAGGTTGGTTGTTAATCTTGAGAAACAAAAATCATTATATACATTGAAAGATTACTACGCCTCAAAAGGTGTAATATTGATTGCGCCTTGACCGAAACTTTACTGCGTTTTAACTTTGCTAAAGATCACAAAGAAGAAGATAAAAGGCGTAGTTAAAGACTGTGAAGACAATTGTGTGGAGATGAATGATTTGCAAAACGTATTGGATACGTGCGAAACGTTGTTCGAATCAATGTGTACCATCCATAACAGTAGGATATTTACTGTACAAACGCACAAAAAAGAAGCATCCGCAATAGACACTAAAAGATCCGCAGCATTCGAAAAGGACACATTTGCATTTGGTAATGTGAACATTCCTAGAACTGACGAAAACGACGAATATTCTGACTCATATGTCAAAGCTGAGTCGTAAAAATTTAAAAAAATGTTTTAAAAACAACCCATCTAACTCATTAACGATCTACAGTGTTGATTAGGAAGCGGATATGATTGTATCCAGTTCTTAAAGTATGTCTTTGCATTTGAGTAAACCTTAAACCATCATCCTTTGGAAAAACCTTGACTTTACTGTGTACGGTGTGAAGAGTTTTTTTATCGACATACGTTAATAGATTTTGAGGAGTAAGATCGCTCTTATTACGAAAAACAGATTGAATACTGGTGGAGCAAAGTTGCGTTGACGAAAAATATCAAAAGTTTAACAATGACAGTCAAATTAAAGCAGTTAATATAGTCACTTTACTTTTCAAGCAAAATTCAGAAGGCGTACCCAAGATAGGGTGTTTAAAAAATGTGGTTCCTTTGCTGGACAAGAAATTTATTGTGGGACTGTAGGAAGCCCTCAAAGTGATTTCAAAATTGTTACATGACAATAGACCTGTTTCGCAACGAAGTGTTTGATGCGAACAAAAACATGAGTGCAACAGCCTTTCAAATGATCGACTCCGAATCAAGCCAAGTTTGAACTTTTCGATTAGTCTGCATTTGGATTTGCCCCCGACAGCATTGTTTGTCCTGGGGATTTCACTAAACCAGACGTTTCGAAGCTCATTGATCTTTTGAAAACCAGACCAGTCACGTACGACTGACTTACGTTCTGTGAAATTAACTCGTGTTCTGATTTTATCTCAACGTTTTCCCGGAATCGATACTACATCGGCATTTAAAAACAACCGGACTTGTAACCAAGCAAGTCATATGGATGAACCTTTATGAGGCTAAGTGGATTTTGCTGCCAAATTGCTAAGTTTATAAACAGTAGATTTATATTCGACTATTTATAGAAAGCATCCTACTTTAAGAAAAAAACTTTTTGCACACACGTATAAACATATGTACTCTGGCCGCGTTTTTTTCAACCCATACGATTGCTTTCATCGTGGCCTGTTTCAGAATACTTTCGACGTCAACGTGCACGGGACAGCGCTTACGACGGCAGAGGCTACAATAGCGGCTGTAGCCGTCCGTGTGATCTTACTCGAGTGTATGTGCGCAAGCTCATAAATGGACGCTTTGTCAATAACTGTGGCTCTGCTATCAGACCGAGTGGACAGTGTGACTCGTTTCAACGGCGCAATAGCGAAGCGGCGCAATATCGTCCTTCGCACGTTCGTCGTCTCCAGGAGCGCGAGTAATTCTAGAGTTACTTCCTACTCTAATTGTCGTTTTATGTACAGGCCGATTTCAATTTCACGTCACTTCACATCGTTTCACCCACCCGTCCTCCACGACATCTCGCCGTCACGACGTCTTCACGTAACCTTCGACTCATCTCGCTTCTTTCTCCGCGTCATCTCGCGGTTTCCCCATCTCTACGCGCCAACTTCTCATGTGCTCTTCAACTTTACAACCGCACTAAAGGATGCCGCTGCCCCAACACCAGCACGGAATTCTTCCTCACTTGAGAAGCAGGCTGATCATGGCTTCCTCAAAGAAATTGACACCACACAATGTGTTCAGATTCAAACGAGTGGTGCTGGTAAAGGCAATTTGGATATTTTTGTGCTATGAGCAACGATAACTCAAGAATAACTAGACAATGACAAGTTTCTGTGCTTAGATTATCTGGTATATATACCAAGGCCAGATAAGCGAGCTTGGAGGGATTGGTTTACGAAGGATCTAATACCAATGGCACAATTCTGCCCAGTTATTTCGAATTAGGAAATTCCGGCATTTACTTCTAGACTCAATGCAATTCTGTAAAGGAAATTATCTAAGGAGTCTCATTTCATGGAGGAAATATGGGACATAATGGACATAAATTGAACAAATTGCATTCCTTTTTTACCCATAGCTCTTGTACTTTTTCTACCAAACAAATGGCATGGCCCTTGAACGCACACACAATTTGTTGCCTCTGATTATCAAACATTACGGGAGCCAACCAAGGCCAAGATTAGCATTGACAGTACTAATCGTGATTTTGTTTTATTTTCATGAAAACAAAGTGTCTTCGTATACCTAACTTCATTTGCATTTACTAAACCAGACTTCATAAATTATAACATGCATTTATGCTAATGAATTTGCAAGGTTAGTTCCGCTAATTAACTTACTCAAATCAACTCCATAATTAAAACCTGGGTGAGTCCTAAAAATGTTGTCTCTAATTACATCTTTTCATGGACTCATTCTCACCTATTGCTCGAATCAACAATGTCCACATTGGGAAATGCCATTAAACTCGACCGCATGGTTACTTTGTTGCTCAAATTGGCCTTTTCAACATCGGATACCCAACAAAAGTTCAAAACATTTTATTCAATGTAGAAGAACCTTTCGATTTGGTGCTTGTTACCTTCAAGATTGCTAATACGTCAAGGAAGCTGTTTTCAGACAGTAATAGGCTGCTTTTGACAGAGGAGTTTGTATTAGAATTTTCCCTTTAGAAAATAGAAGTATAGTTTTTTCGGTTTCTTAACGGTTGCTGGCATGGAAAAATCAACTTGCAGTCTTCGAAGAGTTGTAGACCTGACAAAAATTGTGCCTTTTACTTAAAGTTTTTAAAAATCGAATTCATCTTTAAATTCAAATCTTCATTTCACCCGTCAAATCCTACTTGCAACCATTTGGAATATATAAGGGACTTACAATGAACTAACGTAGTTTGATAATCGAGTTTCTTGATTACGAGGTGTACATAAGTTTTGGTATGCCTTAACTTAGAAATTTTCAAAATTTTGGCTCTCAACGCCCAAAATTGGCTGAGAGACGACGGAAAATGTGAAATTTTTGACGTTTTTGAGGTGTTTTTGAAAAATTCTCTTGTGTTGAGGAAATTTTCTTTATCCACTTATCATCTAGTCGTCACACTGCAGAGCATCCCATACTCTCATAATAGCGGTAGATAAACTGAACCCCAAGAAAACAATCTATTTGTGCATTGAAGTCTGAGACCTGTATCCGTGTTAATGATCAAACCGGTTTCCTCTATTTCCGAAAACATTCTTTCGATTTCAATTTACTTCAGTTAAAGTCAACGCTCTTGAATTTGCTTTCCCCACCTCTAGAAGATCCAGGAATGATATATAACCGTCCCCAAGTATATTTACCTTAAGGGGCTTAACACATCAGTGCACTTTACATTTAACTGAGTCCTTAATTTTTGGACCCCGCTCACTGCCCTTAATTGTTTTATTATGTATCAATCAATTTTATTCTGTATTCAAGAAAGATGGTTATAGCCTAAAATTAGGGTTATATTTTAGTCTTGATGTTAAATTATATTGAAGACTGACTACTACTTCTAAGCCTTTATTGTTGTGCCAAAAATGAATTCAATGATTTTTCAATTCGGTACGAACATCATTCGGATATTGAAATTTTCCGACAAAATTCCATCCTAAAATATATAAATTATATTGTTCGCCTTCCCTAATTCTCAAGCTGTGACTTTTAATCTGTCTTGTGTTTTGTTTATATTTGTTACGTTTCAATTAATTTCACAAGTGTCTTTGAAGAAACCTATGCACTTCAGCTTCGAAATAAGAGGGCTTCTAAATTTTAAATAGTGTGATGTACGGTAACAATGAATGTCACAGAACAACCTTACTTGTGTTATGAAATTTTCAGCGACGATGCTCTCAATAATCACGCGCAATAGGCTCTCATGCGCTTCTTCTAAGACAATGACGTTCACCTGTAAGAAGTACATTGGATCTACGCATGAGCATGATCGAGTAACCTTTTCGGGACAAGAAGCGTCTAATTGGTACATTAATTATCTACCTTACAAGACTTTTCTACCCA
>JAQGAC010001256.1:0-14774 GCA_034696585.1 Isotomurus maculatus | reverse complement strand
AATTCGAGTGTAAAGTTTGAAGTTGAATTGTGTGTGTTGTTGATAAACACAGGCATGACATCTAAAACTGCCTGTTCTGTCGGAGAAATTTGAAACTTTGTGCAGGTTACGGCTTCAGTGTTGTTGAGTGACACAGTGAGACGGAGATTGGCTACGCCAGACTTAATACTTGTAAAAGCCAGATTCACTTCTTTCTTTGAAAAAGGAGGGAAGTCGAAGTCAAGATTTCTGTTGTTCTTATGTGAGAATCCATTTGAATCTCCATTGTTAAAGACAACGATTCTATTGAGATCCTCTTGAAGAAGACTAAGGTGCTTGAGGGTTTTATTTGAATGGTTAAATATAATCGGCTTTTGGATAACCGGACGCAAATGGAAGCAACTTAGAGTCCAACGCGAACACATTGGTTTCACCTCAATCGTGAATGGTCGTTTGGGATCAACCGACGTAGGTCTCGTTACTCTCAACCCAAATTTATCGTCAATGAGAATTCCAATTACCTTAATCCTTTCCATGACGTCATTTGAAATCTCAGTTGATGTTGACACTGACTCATTGCCTATCCTTGAGATCCAAATCCACCCTTTCGCCCTTTTGGTTGTATTAAATTCTGACTGAGGACGAGCTGAAACACCTGCCGATTCTTCCAATTTTTGTGACTCTGGAATAGACAAAAATGGCCTTCTAACCCATTGCTCTGCTTGTTTGTCCAAGTACCAGCAAAATTCGCCAGGATCCAATGAAGGATTAGGATCATTCGTCACGATACAACGATACAATGGGTGGGGTCCTCTTCTTGCTAGAAATTTCCCAACATATTTAGCCCCAAAAAGAACTCCGAATATTCTTAAGGATGATTGATCGTGCACGGGAGAGGCAATAATTGTTCCATTTCCAGTTTCCTTCAAATCCAAAGGCAAGGGGGACTCCATTCGAACTTGCACATTGTTTAAGTCTCCTTGAGTGTTTACAAACCCGAAATCCAGTTTAACATAAATGTGAAAGTCAAGAGTCGGTGATTCCAGAAGATACTTAGAACGAGTTATGTCGTTTTGAATGGAGGTTAAATTGATAAATGTCAAATATCGGAAAGCCTCATTCTTCACTGGGATCATTAACACGGAAGCAGTTTCTGTCCTTAATAATCCTCTGGAGTGCTCGGTCTCCACGTCTACCAAAACTGGAATTTCCTGCGGAATTGCTGTTACAATTGGAAGTAGGCAATCGGTTCCAAATGGAAAAGAGAAAGACGCTAAGGGTCCATGGTCCTTTAGGTTCCACGTCATCCACAGCAACCGTTGTTCTTCACCAGACTTTAAGCGATTGTACGTCTGATGTGGCGGATACACTTTAATTAAGGCATCTCCAAATGAAGCAGTTAACATTTGAAGGTCTTCTAGATTTACTCTCGTCCTGTGCTCCACGTATCCTTCCCCAGAAAGATTTTCAAACACATCCAGTGCCGATCCATTTTTAAAAACGTAGCTGACCTTAAGAGGAATCTGACTTGTTGCTTCTCCCAATGAAAAAGCGTTTCTGCGTGTGACTTTGAAAATGAACGCATCATCAACCGGATGGATGGAATCAATAACAAATTCACTCTGCTGAAGACGGGCCACCAGCAACTTAGACCACATTACCCCTTCAATCTCGTCCGTGCAGTTTACACTCAGTTGTGACATAAGTGACTCCAAATGGCCATACTCGCTGTTCACATTGCATTCCAGTAGATCCGCTCGAATAATGCTGATTTCCAACGAGATTATACCGTCTATAAACGTGACGTTGAAGAATTTATTTCCAACCAAACAGCGATGAGAGGAATTTTCCAAAAGCACAGTGCAGTAACCTAAGCTCACAGGTTGATTGTTTTCATTAGTAGCGTTGATTTGAAGGGTCAGTTTACCGGATTTGGGGGTCACCCAGGGATCCATTACGGCTGCATTGAACACATGCGACCTTGGTATTTTTGAATTGCTCCTTCGTTGTACCGGAATGCTTTCCCAGGACGACGAGTAGAAATCCAACATCTTGTACATAAAGAGGAGACTCTGTTCGGTTGTAGAAGAAGGAACTGGATGTCCTTGTAAATAATTCACACCGTTGGCTTCTCTCTCGTCCACAGTAACGAATATCTCGAATTTTTCTTCGACCTCTTTGTCCCAGTAAAACGTCACAGGAATTTTAAAGTCTCCAGTTACGAACGGTCGATTCGGTCTAATTTCGATTGGACTCCAGTGACGAAGGAGCACTTCCTCTGGATATATTTTCCAAATCGAAATGGAGATGTTCATTGGTGTGATTTGTACACTCTGAGGTTTTTATCTAGAATAAGAACTGAGAAATAAACTGTGTCTCCTTGAATATATTCCATTCGGGACTTATCCAAAGCAATGTAAATGAAGGACTTGTTAAGCTCAGGTTGGAGTGACGTCACTGACTCATCCTCCAAATGGGGAAGGGATGAGTCATCCTTGTCGCCTGGAAGTCGAAACACTCGAGTGCGAAGTAAGAATGGACGAACAGTAAAATTCCCAGGAGGATTGATTGTCACTGTTTCGAATGTTTTTCTTTTCAACGGAGGAACTATTTTAGACTTACATGTCGCCAATGTCACATTCCTCTCCACGTCAAGGAGGGAGAAGTCCAATTGGTAGGAATGGAAGGATGGAGATTTGTTTACAGTTTTTAGGACGAAGGTCAAGTTCTCTTTGGGGTAAAGGGCTTGGGATATCCGAAAGGAATAGGAGAGGTCAGGAGAACAGGTCACTCCACTGAGGAGGACGAATAGAAGGAGGATTCCTGGTTGGTTGTGCATGGCAACACAGTCAGAAGTTGACTGGAAGGAGTCTTAGCAGTCAACGAGTCGATCCCCTTCTCTGGGTAAAGATTGCACAAGCTGATTTTATTCAACCCAATGAAACTGGTTTCGCTTTTAAGCATAATTAGAACTGAACTCGTCATTTTCCCACACAAACCTCCCGGACTTTTGAGCCTTCTCATTGTATAATTGTGCTAGCAACACAAATTGCAGGTATCACTTCAAGATTATTTGACTTCGATGGTTTTAAAAGGTTCTGTCAAATGGATGGTTACTATGAAAATTTCGAAACAGTCGATTTCGCAGAACGCTTTTACAAACCAATTCAAAACAATTCAACGCTTGGCGTTTTATTCCACTTACAACTGTGAACAATAATTAAGCATTGTAACGAGTAGGTAACACTGTAAAACTGCCTATAAAGGGCCTGTATTTAACAAAACACTAACAGTTATTATTTGATGCATCCCAACCACTTTAAGCACCTGAAACACACGACTTGTATACATCAGTATCACTTAACGCAGCCGAAGAACTTAAATAATCACTGAAGACTGTACAATCATTCATTAACTCTGCGTTTTGTTCCAAAACGCTGCTGATGGATTCATCTTCACTACTTTCTGACTCGAACTGCTGTAATTCTTCCTGTTGTTTGCTAACTTTCAACTGAGTGGCCTTATATTCAGAACGTTTCTGGCCTTTATCTGCAGCTTGTTTTTTTCAATTTCCTGTTGGCCGCCTTCAGTCGAATCCGAAAACGTCTCGTCGGGTATCTCTCAAGTGCTTTTGCCGGAGTTTCTGGATATTTACGAGACAAGGTTAACGTGAATCCCTTAAGTACTTCTGAGCCTTGGTAAATCTGATTTTGGCTCTGACAATGAAATAGGCTGAAGTCCTTTTCTATGTTGGATTCAACGTGCGGCCAGTGGGAGTCATCAGAGTAGAACAAAGTTACTGTTTGCATGGAGTTATGACTGATTCTGGTATTCATATACACGTCCTTTTGTTAATGGTTACCAAACTTTGTAGAATTCTGGTTATGAGCTCCATTACCTGGGCTTCCAGAATCTGCTTGGCGTAAGTTTTTCTACTCCGGTCGTCAGCCTTCACCATTTCCAAGAAAACAACTTGAGATTCCACGTAGAGCAACTGAACAACGAACTTAAAACTAGTTATGGTGAAATAGTAATCAAACTACTTCACTATCTTCACATTATTCATAAATGAATAGTCCCCATGCTAATCAGTTGCTGTGGGAAAGTGACTTGATACATGTACCTACTTGGACACGAGTCAACCTGAGAACGTAAATTAATGCACACTTGCAGCATTACATTCTCCCAACTTAGAGATCTCTTATATTTTGTTTTAATCCAAGAAACTCAAAACCCGTTTCCTTTAACACGTATCAAAATTCACTGAAGATATAGGAATTAGGAAAACTAAATTTGTTAAATAGCTAGTTCATGACGAATAAGAAGTTTTCATTGTACTGTTAAACAGTCTAATTGAATGACTACATTGTTTATCTGTTAAGTTGTTTGTAGTCAACCTCTAACCTAAACTTATTTCTTGTTGTAATTTACCTAAGTTAGCACAATAATAATAAAAATAATAACAATGTTTCTTTATTTTCAAATGGTGCAGCTCATTGTAACTCTGGCATTTTAATGTACAGGGTTTGCAAAACATATAGTAAGTTAGAGTATAAAGTAAAAAAGCTACACCGTTCAGTTTCACTTTGAATTATATTTGATATTTTGTTGTAACACAAACTTGATTTGTGTAGGGTCACCGCCATTCATATTTTGTAATGAGTTCCAGAAAATTCTCGAATCTCGTATTTCACTCAGAGCGTCCCTTCCGGCCTTAAATCCTTCTTTTTTATAATTTTTACGAACATAGTTTATAAAATAAGGTTTATTATATCTTTCGGTATTTTTATTGTATATTTGTACGTAGTTTTTGAAGGCAGAAATAAGTATTCAGGACAACTTATGACCTATATCGATCATCGCATCTGGTTTAACATTACACCTTAAATATAAATAATTGATTATAAAAGATCTCCAGGTAATTTTTACTGGACACCCCGAGACCGTAGGTAGCTTGATTGTTTTTTTGCTCCTTTTTCTCTAATTTTAGCTGATCAAGGCTTCATATTGGTTTTTTAAAAACTTCTATCCCTGTTCAAGCAAATCCAATTATTCCTTAATACTTGCGTTATAAATTTTTAGCGCTTTAATGTACACAGACAAAGAGCGATTAAACGCAAATTATTATATTTTCCAAATTCCAGAAGCCCTAAGAAGGCTTAAAGCATGTGCTTTTTAAGAAACTTTGTTTTCTAAGAAAACTTGTGTTGCTAAAATTCTTGTTTTATTCAGTAAACATCGTGGTATATTTTTAAATAATCTCTGGTGGCCTGACGAATTTCAAAATTGGTTTTTGTTCGAAGTTAGAAGATTTTAACTGTTTTTGAGCCTGGTAACTTGGATATTATGAATTCATCAAAGCAGTCCTGAAACACAATCAATGCTTTTCTTACACTACAAGAAGTTAATATGTTACTTTGGATTTATTCAATCATACTTGGTTTACAATTACTTTTCCAAGGTGTAGTTAAGTATTTGTTCACAGCTGGATAACACTCGTACACTCTTTATTTCTTTAATTACAAACACACTGTAAGCATCCAAGATTGAAGGTCAAAATTTTAGTTGAAGATCATGAAATATAAATAATTCCCCTTCTAAACACAGCTGGAGCAAATGCAACGAGACGTTTAGACATGAAATTAGTTTATAAATATTCCCTTCCTGTAGAAATAAAATACTATTAATAAGAGTAAAGTAAAACGGATCTTCGATTCCGTTACTACCCTACAGTTATATTTTAGTGGGGACAGCGACGTACATGCCGGCGACACACAAGCCGGGACGTACATGCCGCGACGTAAATGCCGTGATACACATGCCTAGCGACACACATGCCTAGTGACGCACATGCCTTGCGACACACATGCCTCCTGACAAAAATATAAATGGAACAATGTACTTAAAATGTCGGTGTATTTTTTAAACAAAGTGAATGTTCCAATTTATTCAAACGTTAGTCCAAACGACGCAAAGAAATACTTTACAGTTTGCTATTGGATACGCATACTCTAACTCTTTTCTTACACACCTTCTGGTGTCGAGCCAAATCTGATGGCCTACTAACAGTAACAGGGCACCGGGGACACTTAGTACGGGACTTGTGAACCCATCGGTGGCTCGATTTAGCAGCGGTGGAACCATGCTAATGCTGATAAAAAATGTTTCTCAGTGTATTCATATGATGATTCTAGGTGATTGAAATTTTCACTTTGACGAAACTTATAAATATCCCGTAAGCCATTAAATCATGCTAACGCTCATAGAAGAAATGTCTCAATGTTTTCGTATGATGGTAGTTAACCTGGCTTGTTGACTTTTAAATGTTTATTAAATGACGAGGTTCTTTACACACCAAAAACGACTTATATTAGAATTAACATTGACCCTAAACGGATTCTCTTATTAAGCAGCAATATTTTTCGTCGGGAGGCATGTGTGTCGCAAGGCATATGTGTCGCAAGGCATGTGTGTCGCGGCATGTACGTCCCGGCATGTACGTCCCGGCATGTGGGTCGTAGGCATGTATGTCGCCGGCATGTACGTCGCATAACCATTTTAGGGATAAAATACAGATCTTCATGCTTTCAAATTTATTTCACGCAGTGCACAATACATTTTTCTATCCCATCACATTAATTAAAAATCTTTTAGTTGAGGTACAATTTAACGCCTAAAGAGATGAAAGACGACGAGCTTGAACTCTGTCTTAGCTAGTCAAAATGTGTACAAGGAATATTGGTGTGTTAAAATTAATTTTTAATTTTACTTTTTAAATGACTCAACTTGGTCGAGGTTTCGTCGCCGTTGTTCATCATAGTGAGCGTTTGGTTTTCTGGGTGTAACTAGTCCTCCATTTCGACTTTTGTATTGGAGGGTCGATCAGGAATAAAGTAGGTTCGCTTGGTCATCCTCAATCCAAAAATTTCGTCAATGAGGAAACCAACAACTCTAGTTGGAGCTTTCACCTCTACAGGAACATCAGTTAATATATTTGGCACTTGCATTTTGGTACTTGATGTCCACAACCATCCTGCCGTCCATCCCGGAGACTCGTCTACCGAATGGAGCCGTGCGGAGAATTCGGTTCCTCTTAATGTTTCTCCTGGAGTCCCATTGTGGGCCACTGTAGCTGATCCAGCTGTCTTTTTCTGCAGTTCCATTCCCACCTGAGCCGCACACATTTCTTCTGAACTTATAGTATCCAGGGATTCATGGTAATTGGTCACAAAACAGCGCTTGGAGACGTCACTTAACACTTTCGGTTGGTTTCACCCAAAATGAAACTTCCACTTTCTGAAACTTACGGATATTATTATGCAAGTATCTTTATGAGTAGGTTTGTTCGCATATCCCATGACAGAAAAGACGGGGAAATAACGCAGTTCATATTTTCTGGCCAATAGAAGTTCATTTATCGGTCGTCAAATTTGGCATTTCCAGATAGAAGCTTTGCTTCAAAATTACTCAGAATCCAAACCCTTATCCACCATTCCGATGGTCTGTGGGCTGCGACTGCCAATGTTTGTTTGGGTTCATGAATCAGCGGCTCAATAATTCTCAATCCTTGAATAGGGTCGATGATGAAACCACTAAGTTCACGTGTGAGGTACAGGCTAGGTAAGACTCGGGTTGTGATGCTAGTCCGGTTTGTCCACATTCAAACTGCACTCCAATTATCCTGTCTCTTGATTTCTTCTCTTGTGCTCATCAGAGTGGCATTGAGCAACTCCGTAGATTTCAACGCAATCTCAGTTCTGCTTGCCTTTGATGCCCTGGTCTATTCAATTATTCTGCGCGTTCCTTCATTCAGGGCAATAGAAATCACCACTTCTTCCTGAGTAATGGCTAATGTCACACGATTGCCACAGTTAGGAGGGAAGGTCTACTGAAGGACTAAACTGGGATGAGTCTTTCCACAACGCTTCCGTTCTGGTGTGTTAGCTGCGTCTGCAGCTGCTTAAATTCACTCGTGGAAGTAAAAGCTACTTTAATCTTTTCTCCACGGAAGAATGACCTGAGTGGTGAAGAATTCAGGATCCACAAAAGCCAATTTTCCTCGACAGCCTTAGCATTCCATTCTGGTTTGTAAATCCTTGCTACACTGCGTTTTTGTATGTGATCTCTGTCAATTCTATTAAAGTACAAACTTCAGGCGTATTGGTTGAAATTTGTTCTGCTATGCCATTCGTCACCACTTTCTCAGCGTATATAACTGATGTTTTCTTGAATATATACGCATATTCCTTGATAATCCCACCCCTACATAATGCACCATCTAATTAATACTACCCGTTTTGGGAATGTTTGAAACAATAAAGCTACCCCCGGTATAATTCCCCCTGTCCAGAACTACATGTGAGAATGTCAACCCTCGAATAACATTTTCCACAGCATATTTTTGGAAAAAATATTCTTTAAAGGGGAACAAAAAAATATGGAGTTTCTGACACCTAAACGTAGGTTAATTCGAGGTAATTCTGAAAAAGCAATAAATTTTGGTTCTAAAATACAATCACCACCCCTTAAAAATTATACCACCCCCGATTTACTTCGACTTTTTGATTGCTTTGAAAAAAGCCATCCTCTCAGCAATTAAATTCAATGATTTTCGTTCGGTCCACGGTTAAGTTAAACCACCCGGAGCTGGATAATGACTGTAAGTGTGATTGGTTAAAAGTAGATTAGAAAAGTGTAATTAAAAGAACAATGACCTTCTTTCACTGGAAACCCAAATCCGTTTGTGAAATTCCGATCCAAGGAAAAGATACAAAACTTATCGTACAGTTTGTATTTTAATTTCAATGGAGGTGGTGATGTGTCTTCTATCCGAGTTTGGATTACTTTCTATGCACTTGAAAAGAAATAAGTCAAATTTTTGTCTGAAATCCCAAGGGCTTCAGGTTCAGAAACTGATGTGGTAATGAGGCATCCCCTCCTAACTGCCAGCAAATTTTGGTGTCAAAACGTAAAATTGTTGTAAAAAAGGATCATCAACAAGCGGCCAGAGAGAAAGTAGTGAACTCCGGATTCACACATAAACTAAATAGGCTAAAACCACAGAATATCTGCCAGCGCTGTACATAGTATTATGTTCAATCACTTTGTTAAGAACCATATTTCTTTACTTTGATAGGATTTACCCATTTAATCAACAACCACTACGCACTGTTACTGTGAACACAAAATTGGCCATGCGATAAGGAAATTAGTATGGTTTTGAACTAAATTATGCATAAATAATGGCCGAATTCCATTGTGCTTAATTGTTTGGTTTTACGTAGCTACCAGTTATATCGATTTCTTTACTCTAGCATTGCTAGTTCACTGTATGGAAGTTAAAGGAATCGGCAAAACCTCACTCTTTGTTAAATTACACAGGATATCGATCCATCCGAGCATAAATCATGCAAATGTTTCTGTAACTCATCCGGCTAAGTCTAAATAATATCTTAGCCGCATATAAAAACTGTTGTGGTCAGTACCTGTTGTCACATTCTATTGTCTTCAACACCCGAAAATTTTCTCCTAAACTTCCCTCCGAACCATTTAAGTAAAAATGCAGTTGAACATTTCCTAGCGAGGAGTGATAACCTATGGATACATGTATTTTTCATTATTTTACCTTAGTGTGTGATAACTATAAACATCGTCTACGGTAAACTCTTCATGCAATTTAATTCCACGTGAAAACTCAAAAGCTTGTAGCACTGGAAACATTATCGAAACAATATTGATGGTGATATATTATTTACTTCGTATGACGTACGTGTAACGTATGAGTCGTATGGCTTCAAGATAAGAGCTGATATGGTTGACGAATTATGTTCCGCACCGGAGCAAATAATTCCCTGAATTTTAACAGATCCAAGGATCTTATTGTTGCCGTACCAACGTGAAATTACACTCTGTGGATACAAAGAATTTTAAGCCCATCCTAATATTCACGACAGCATACTTACAAGAGGAAACAATTCTCGTTTTTACTTATTGCTAGTTAAAAAATTCAATATTTAAGATTGTGACTGACTTAAAGTTAAAATTTTTCTGCTTTGACAGAAATAAATCTTCCTCAAATCAGTTTTATGAAACATTAAACAATAGTTGCGGAAATTTAACTGGTATGGATGCCAATATTCTGCTACTTCTTGTCGTTTTTTCTGTAATCGGAGTGAAAAATGAGTCCATTGGGGATTTACATCAACATAGCTACGGTAACCTGACTCTCGACTGGAGTCCGTATGGAACTTGCGTCCTTCATTTATCACATTTTTCTTTAGACGAAGACACTCTTTCTGTTCGTGATGAAGTTATCATAGCCAACAAGCACGCGTTTGTGTTTACACTACAAGGAGCCAATTTGACGAAGGAATTTAAATATCAAATTGGTTCACGAGCTGCGTGTTCAATTAACATTTTTATCGAACGAAGGATAATGACCAAACTTCAAAAGTGGCAAATGTTTGAAGTTGCTGCTTGGTCATCATTTCCTATGCGTCAACAAGGAGTCCACAACATATTTATTGTCATTCGATTTCAACCTGATTTTGAAGTGAATGACGAGGGATTCAACACACCAATCGAACTATACGTTCATTATATTAAATATAAGGATATCGATAATCCGTCGTATAACAGTTTAAGACAAAGGATCCCCAACGTTTACTACTGCGCAAGATGTGAATTTAAAGCTATCCTCATGCAAGAAGCCTGGGCAGTATATGGACTCGAAGTTAAACAAAAACTCATGCACGCAAATATGCTTATCCTTTCAGAAATAATTGTTGATTTACAAAACCCTAAGGAAAGGTGGATTCCGATTTGCAGAAGAATAAGAGGAAGAAAGAAATGTCAATGGCGGAATATCTGTGGCATCGACAAAACCAACAAACAAGAAATCTTAAAGTACAAACCGAACGATTATTTTTCGTTTTGTTTCACTGAAGACAAAGTCTTGCAATTTGTACTTAACAAGTACAATCTGACACCTGCGTTTGACATTGAAAGCCAATACTGGGTCGCTGTGGGTGGTCAAGTTAGCGAAAAATACGCTGCCAGTGTTGGGCTCATTGTCCTTAGTACCCTGTTCTCAGGATTTGGTAATTACAAGGTTTTAAATTCTGTTGGCATTTGCTTAATGGGATCATCCCCCATTAGAATAATATACGCAGATTTCAACCCAGACAGGAGCTCGACTATTATGTTTTCCGCCTTTGTAACACCGTTTAAAACAGAGGTTTGGGTTGCAATTTTTCTGTGTTTAATAATGACTGCTGCTGTCCATGCTAGCAATATCGAAACCCGTACATTCCAAAAATATATCTATGACTTGAAAAATTCCTTTCATTGTCTGATTTCTGCGGCTTTTAGTCAATCCAACCAATCAAACAAGCTGTGTCTCACATTTTCGTTAGTTGCAGTAGTGTTGACCTTAACCTACGAGGAATTTTTGACCAGCGAGTTGATTTCGGCAAGTCCACCTTACGTTGCTAAGGATGCCGAGGAATTGTTCACGCTCGGCTACAGACTCCGACTTTATGTCGGCAACATCTTAAGATCTGAAGTTAAGAATGGGAGTAAGACGCCATGGGCAAACAAGGATTATAACACACTGTTGCTGAAAGGTCTTCTGTATCTGGAAGACAAAGACGAAGATGAAAAATTTGGAACTATATTTGCTAACCCAGCATTAAAGATTTTCAAACAGGACTTCAACCAGTTAAGCTTAGCATTCTACCAATTCAAATCCCGAATGCAAAAAAATGTTGAATTTCGTGTGGCATTAAAACCAATGGGTCATCAGCTTAAGCACTTTGTAGTTTTGTCACACTTGCAGAATGAAATTGCAGGGGATTTTGATAGCCTGAAAACGTTTGGATTCCTAGCATTTTGGCAGCAAATGGGAAAATTTCATGCCCTGTTAAAAGATTCAAGGGATACACGTATGAGGTTTTTTATTGACGGTCCGAAGCCAAGTGAATTCGATTCTATGTTAAGTTCACACAATCTGATCCCTGTGTTTGTCGTTTGGGCTGGAACTATTTTACTTTGTTGTATATTTTGGTTGGTTAATGACCGGGAAATATTCAGTATACGTAGAGCGCTTCAAAAGGCAAGAAAAGCTGCTGTATATACATCTCGTACTACAAAAGCAATCATGTACTTTCTGGTGGATTGTTTGTTACATTATACTAAATAAAATGCTAGTAATCGGCAGAAATCAAAATAATTCCTTTTTAGTACACGTGAATGTATGCAAACGAAAATTTAAATACCTTAAATGCTTATTCTGTTGTAAGACAGTTTATATTGACACTCAAGCTACTTCACTGAGTGAGATCGCATTTCCTAGTAAATGAAGAGGTCTTACTAGTAAATTGCTGTGGACAAGTAAGTTCATTCCAGAATCTACTTTGAAATCGTTGGAGCAAACACCAATGCATGTATGAACAGCGATTCATCTTTAGAACCCCAAAACCCATCTGTACCAAAATTTGCATTCATTTAGGCGATGCACAACCCGCGAAAATATTTTGGTACTGATCGGTTAAACGTGGGACCAGTGGGAGTCACCGGAGTAGGACAAGTTACTCTTTATAAGGAGTTATCAACGGATTTTGTAATCATGTACAAATACGTTTGTTAACGGTTACCAGATCTGTAGAATGTTGGTTATGAACTGCAATACCTGGACTGCGAGAACCAGCTTGGCGTAAGTTTTTTTACTCCGGTCGTCAGCCTTTATCATTTCCAAGAAAGCCACCTGAGATTCCACGTAGAGCAACTGGACCACGAACTTAAAACTAGTTATGTGAAACAGTAGTCAAGTTACTTCACTGAAATTATAGGAACTAGGAAAACTGAATTTCTTCCATAGCTAGTTCATGGCGAATAAGAGGTTTTCATTGTACTGCAAAACATTCTATGACTGCATTGTTAATATGTTGAAAGTTGCCTGTATTAAACTTCTAACCTAAACTTTATTCATGTTGCAATTTCCTTAAGTTAGTACAAGAAAATTCAGGTAGGGGTAGGTTGACATGAAAACATGAAGAGACTTATCTCTTAAACATCTCCGTTAACTTTTGGCCCTATTCAGGCAATTCTGATTCTTGCTTAATACATGTGCTACACATTAAAAGGGCTATAATGTACAGAGATCAAGAGCAATTAAACACAAATTATTCTACTATTAAACTAACTCCAGAAGCCTTTCCAGTAACATTATAAAAACATGCTGAATGAAATCGTGTTAATTTGTAACAACTGGCTGGAAGCATGTGCTTTTAAAGCAACTTTGTTTTTTAAGAAAACTTTCTTGCTAAAGTTATTCTCTTATTCAGGTAACGTTGTTGTTGATTTATTTAAAATCTCTCGCAGCCTGATAAATTAGGGTTGATAATTTGTTTGTGTTCTAAGTTAAAAATTCTTAACTTTTTTGAGCCTGGAAAATTGGATGTTATAAAATCACCAAACCGTTCATGAAACACAATCAGTGATTTTCTTACACTTTGAGATGTAGATGAAGTTAAGTTAAGCTACTTTACACTCGTACACTCTTTATTTCTTTAATTACACACTTCAAGTGTCCAAGATTGAAGGTCAAAATTTCAGTTGAAGATCTTGAAATGTAAATTATTCCCTTTCTAAACATAACTGGAGAACATATAGCGACACCTAGAGGAATGAAAAGTAGTTTATAATTTATTCGCTTCGTGCAGAAATAAAATACTAGCAATTAGGAAAAAGTAGAACGGATCTACGATTCGGTTACTAACCTGTAGTTACATTTTAGTGATACAATACAGATCTAAAAATTTATTTCATGCAGTACACAATACATTTTTATATCCAATTGCATTAATTAAAAATCTTTTAGTTGAGGTTCCGAGGAGTACAATTTAACGCCTAAAGAGATGAAAGACGACGAGCTTCAACTCTGTCTTAGCTAGTCACAATGTTTACAACGAAAATTGGTGTGTTAAAAATTAATTTTTAATTTTACTTTTTAAATGTCTCAACTTGGTCGAGGTTTCGTCGTCGTTGTTCATGATAGTGAGCGTTTGGTTTTCTGGGTGTAACTTGTCCTCTATTTCGACTTTTGTATTGGAGGGTCGATCAGGAATTAAGTAGGATGGCTTGGTCATCCTCAGTCCAAAAATTTCGTCAATAAGGAAACCAACAACTCTAGTTGGAGCTTTCACCTCTACAGGAACATCAGTTAATATTGTTGGCACTTGAATTTCGGTACTTGATGTCCACAGCCATCCTGCCTTCCATCCCGGAGATGCGTCAACCGAATGGAGCCGTGCTGAGAATTCGGTTCCTCTTAATGTTCCTCCTGGAGTCCCATTGTGGGCCAATGTAGCTGATCCAGCTGTCTTTTTCTGCAGTTCCATTCCCACCTGAGCTGCACACATTTCTTCTGAACTTATAGTATCCAGAGATTCGGGGTAGT
The DNA here is from genome assembly GCA_034696585.1 of Isotomurus maculatus. NCBI lineage: Eukaryota > Metazoa > Arthropoda > Collembola > Entomobryomorpha > Isotomidae > Isotomurus > Isotomurus maculatus. The sequence continues at coordinate 337 of JAQGAC010001256.1, read as the reverse complement.
TGGTCACAAAACAGCGCTCTACGATGTCACTTAACACTTTCGGTTGGTTCCACCCAAAATTTACTCCGAAAACTCCTTGAAACTGTCCTATTTCAGGTGTTGAAATCGCAACTGTTCGATTACTTAACTTCCTGAACTCCACAGAAGGTGGCTTGATTCTAAACCAAGCTGTGTCTTCTGATTTCTGTGGAGTTTGGAAAATGAAATCGATTTTGATATTCACTTGAACCACATCTCCGAGCATATAAAATTCATACTGATATGGTATGCTCATTGTATTTCGAATAGAATGTATATCCACAAAGTACAGGAATTCGAAAGAACTGCTCTTTTCTGG
>JAQGAC010001255.1:0-14778 GCA_034696585.1 Isotomurus maculatus | reverse complement strand
TGTGTGTGACGGGGTGGAATGGGAAGCACTGTACTTTGGAAGGATGTCCGAACAGTTGCAGTGGCCATGGGCAGTGCAAGTCGAATATGGAGGGACTGTGGGAGTGTAAGTGTCACGGTGGATGGACAGGGACCGAGTGTTCCGTCATGATGGAGCAGAACTGCAATGATGCGAAGGACAACGACAAAGGTACGTCTGCTGAGTCCAGAGGGATGTTCCCACGTTGACGTAGGTTGTACAGGAGACTGGTTTCGTGTATTTCAGACGGATTGACGGACTGTGAAGACCCTGAGTGCTGTGGGACTGCTCAGTGCGACAAAAGCCAGTTGTGCGTCGCAGCTAAGAAGCCCATAGACATTTTGCTTAGGAAACAACCTCCAGCAATCACAGCCTCCTTCTTCGAGAAGATGAGGTTTCTCATTGAAGAGGGAAGTCTGCAGAGCTACGCGAGACAAGACGCGTTCAACGGAAGGTAACACTTTCTCGAGATTTACTTTCTCTCTCGATTTATATATGCGATTGTGCCCCTGTCTATTAACTGTTCGTTTCTTCCTTGACTTACTCTATTTGTATATCACTACTACACAAGCACACACACACACAAATCACTCAAAAATACACTTCAGTTTTTATAATAACCAAGCTGGGAATTCGATGGGGAGACATTTACACACACACACACACACGGAGCAATTCAGTATGAATGAATGTTGATGGGGAATTGGCAAGTAACTGAAAAGAGAGATGTGCGTGTAAAGACTTCTTGCGAAAGAAGCTAATTGTGCTTTGTAATCTGTTCTCTTTGTGCTGCTTACTCAGTGTGTTTTGGAGTCATTTCAACAAAAGGTAAGCTCCGTTGTTGTCCGAGTTTTGTGTCACGTCCGACGTCAGTTTATGTCTTTTCTTTGTCTCTTTAACTTACTCCTCCAATTGTGGGGCGAAGCAATACTATAAAGACTAGCTAGCTATATGTATATACTGTTGTAGAGTATATATGTACGTACACACCTTGGGCTTGGTGTGTGTACTTGACACTAATGACTTTGATCTTTGGACGTTTGCAGCCGTAGTGGCGTTGTGCGAGGCAGAGTCGTAACTCCCAATGGAAGTGGTCTCATGGGGGTTCGAGTTTCCAGCAGTTCACCCCTCGAGCCACTTGGAGGCTTCACTTTAACTCAGGAAGACGGATGGTTCGATCTCATGGTGAACGGAGGTGGAGCAGTGAGCCTCCAGTTCGGCCGGAGTCCTTTTAATTCCCTCACAAGGACCATCTTCGTGCCGTGGAATGAAGTGGTCATCATTGACACCGTCGTCATGGGTTCTCCCGACTCGGGACTCGCTTTCACCCTCCCCAGTCAATCCTGCGAGTCCCACGACTACGAAGTGATGCGTCCTGTGGTCCTGGCCACGTGGAAACACGGCTTCCAAGGAGACTGTCCGGGAACAAGTGCGATCCTCATCGAGTCGCAAGTGGTGCAGGAGAGCGTGAAGATCCCAGGCACAGGAATCCACCTGATGTATCACTCCTCACGAACCACAGGCTACCTTTCCACCATTCAACTCCAACTCACTCCCGAGTCCATTCCACTGGCGTTGAAGCGAATCCACCTCCGCATCACAATTGAGGGAGTCCTGTTCGAGAAAACCTTCGAAGCAGACCCGGACATCAAGTACACCTACGCCTGGAACAGACTGAATGTCTACAGACAACGAGTCTACGGAGTGACAACGGCCATAGTGAAAGTTGGGTTCGAGTACGAAAACTGCGCGCATATAATTTGGGACGTCCAGAGTACGACGTTAAGTGGACATGACATGAGTATCAGTGACATTGGAGGGTGGAATCTGGACATCCACCACAGATACAACTTCCACGAAGGCATCATTCAGAAAGGAGACGGCTCCAATATTTACCTGAAGCACAGACCCAGAATCATCCTCCCCACAATGGGAACCGGCTATCAACGGGCACTTGAGTGTCACTCCGAGTGCAACGGAATTGCGAGCAAGCAGAAGCTCTTGGCTCCAGTGGCACTTGCTCCTGCCTCCGACGGAACTCTCTTTGTTGGCGACTTCAACCTCATTCGCAGGATTCTTGTCGATGGAACTGTTCACACGATTGTCAAACTCAAGTAAGTCAATCTTCAACCACCAGGGAGGTTTATGCACGAATGTGGCTGTCCATGAATTATTCATATGCTTATGTGTGTGTGTGTGTGTTTGCAGTGCAACAAGAGTGTCGTACAGATACCACATGGCGTTGAGTCCTGTGGATAACACGTTGTACGTATCAGACCCGGAGAGCCACCAGATCATTCGTGTCCGTAGTGTGGAGGACTTCTCGGATCCGGAGCACAATTGGGAACCCGTGGTTGGCTCAGGTGAGCGGTGTCTTCCAGGAGACGAGGCGCATTGTGGAGATGAAGCTTTGGCGAGGGACGCTAAGCTGGCGTATCCCAAGGGTGTGGCTGTCAGTTCAGACAACGTCGTCTTCTTTGCTGATGGGACGAACATTAGGAAAGTCGATAGAGACGGGATCATCACAACTGTCATAGGGAATCACCAGCAGAAGTCACACTGGAAGCCAATCCCTTGTGACGGAACTTTGAAAGTTGAGGAGGTTCATTTGAGGTGGCCTACTGAGCTTGCGATAAACCCTTTGGACAACTCACTCTACATTATTGATGACCACATGATTCTCAAGTTGACTAAGGATAATCGACTGAGGATAATTGCGGGAAGACCCTTCCACTGTCCCATTCCTGCGGGCGGATTCGACCCCGACTTGGCCATTCACACGTCTCTCATCAGCCCACAGTCGCTGGCCTTTGCTTCGAACGGAGATCTCTACGTGGCGGAGTCGGACTCACAGAGGATCAATAGAGTTCGTATGGTGATGACTGACGGGAAGGTGCGTCACTTTGCAGGAGCCGAGTCCAAATGCAACTGTCTTGATCGCGGCTGTTCCTGCTACGAAGATGACCATTACCTCGCAGCTACGTCCAAGTTCAACACGATATCTGCGATAGGAATGGCTCCTGACGGAGTGCTGCACATTGCAGATCAAGGGAACTACCGTATCAGGTCGGTAATGGCTTTGATTCCCCAACCCACCCAAGGGGAATCTCGACAGTATGAAATCTACTCACCTGAAACACAAGAAATCTACATTTTCAACCGATTTGGACAGCATGTCGCAACGAAGAACATTGTGACGGGAGAAACAATCTACTCGTTCTTGTACAACGTGAACATGTCTAATGGAAAGCTGAGTAGTGTGACTGATTCTGCAGGAAACAAAATCCAAATCCTGCGAGATTACTCGTCTCAAGTAAAAACGATCGAGAATGCTCAGGCATTGAAATTCAATTTACGAATGAGTCGAGTGCGAATGCTGCAAGAGTTTTCGAGTCCGGAGGGATACAACTACACATTTGACTATCACGGATCCACTGGGTTGCTCAAGTCCCGCGAAGACTCTTCTGGAAGGGCGAGTGTTTATTCGTACGACGAGTTCGGGCGACTTACGATGGCAGTGAGTCCTACAGGACAAGTTGTGTCGTTGAGTTTCGACTTGAGTAAGAAGGGAGCGTCGGTGAGGGTGACGAGGGACGACAACGCCCCTCAGACTTACTTCATCAAGGGGTCGTCGGTGTTCAAGCGGATAGGAAAGTGGGAGCAAGTGACGAGTGGGATTCACGATGGAATCGTGGTGATTCAGAACCCGTGGGGTCAAGTGATAACGACGGAGAGTGTGCCGTACAACCTGTTGGGAGATATCAGTCCAGCCCTCTCGGATAGCTTTCCAGTTCCGGGCAAACAGAAGACGGAGTTGGGTGGAGACCTCGTGAACCGAGTTGAGTGGAGATACATAGCCCGCAAGGAAGGCAAAGGGAAGAACAAACAGGTTGTGCAAGTGGATAAAAAGCTACGGATTAACGGAGATAATGTCCTCATGATTGAGTACAATCGGGAAACCAAGTCTGAGATGATTTACTTGGATGATCGCCAGTTGATTCTCAACGTAACTTATGACAAGAGTGGAAGGCCCTTGAGGTGGACTCCAAGGTAAGCAAATAGAGGGAAAAGCGATTCTGAGGGATACAGAATGTAACCAACTCGACTTTGTTTGCTTAATAGGGAAAGCTATGCTCCTGTAGACGTCGAGTACGATCGATTCGGAAGACTTGTTGGGTGGAAGTGGGACGAGTTGACGGAAGAATTCACGTTCGACCGTGCAGGAAGGTTGTCCAAGGTCCAATACGCGGATGGAACCTCACTTACGCTCACCTTCAAAGACATCACCGCTCTGCTGGTGAGTTTGGGTTGATAGTGAAGGAGGCTAATGTGATTTCCAGAGTTGCCATCTGACTGAATTATTATTTGTGGTTTGTTGCAGCCCATGAAACTAACGACAGGAGGTGGGAGTGATTATCTCCTTGAATACGACAATGCTGGCGCATTCCATTCCATCACAACTCCTCGAGGACACATTCACAGTTTCGGAGTGTCAACTTCCATAGGCGTGTACGAGTACCAATACAAATCTCCGAGTAGCAGAGACGTATACAAAATTCAGTATAACGACGTTGGAGAAGTCCTTTCAGTAATCCATCCACAAGCTTCAGGCCGAATAAACTTTGTGTACAACAGACTGGGTCGCTTAGAACTGTGCGTCTCCGGATTAAGATCAACTCGTCTGAGTTACCAGGACACGACGGGACTTGTGAAGGTGGCTGAAGTGTCTCAATCAGGATTTGAGCTTAAGACAGAGTACAAGTACCACAGTGGGAATCTGAAGGAACAGAGACAGAAGTTCAGTTCGAAGTCTGGCCTTGACAATGTCCACTTGAAATTCCAATACGATGGGAATGGACGGCTGACAGAGTCGGAGGTTGAAGTGAATGGGAAGGCGATCCAAAAGCATTCGTTGTCTAGTAACCAGAACACTGGTAATTTGGAGGTGATCGGAGATCTGAAGATCTACGCATTAGCTCAACACCACAACCGAACGGTCATCGAAGATGGCACGAAGACTTTCTTCAAGACAACAGACACAGACAGTGTGGGAAGGTTGAGGGAGACGGCGTTGCTCATAAAAGGAGCGGAAGTGTTCCGATTTGGTGTGAAGTACGATGCTAATGGGAAAGTGAAGCGGAGAAAGGTGGACATCAGAGGCTCAGTGTATGTGGAGAACGTGGAGTACGAGAAGGACGGGAGAGTTTCTGAAGTGAATGGATCTGGACACTGGAAGTACTCGTATGATGAGAATGGGAATATCATTCAGATAGTGGAGCAAGGAGAGAAGGCCTCGTTGATTTACGACTCAGGAGACAGAGTGATACAAGTGGGAGAGTTGCTGCGGTATACGTACGACGCACGGGGATTCCTTGTGCAGCGTGGGGCTGAGAAGTTCCAGTATGACGATAAAGGCCACCTCGTTCAAGCTGTGAAGAAAGATACGTACAAAGTGTTGTTCTTTTACGACCACCTGGACAGACTCGTGTCGTGGAAAGACGACACAGGAAATGTGACTCAATTTATTTACTCAGATCCCAAGCAGCCCGACCTACTCACTCACATTCACTACCCAACGAAAGACAACGATAATCTCCTCCTGCAGTACGACCAACGAGGACACCTCACTTCCATTGTGAGGTCGGACAATCAACGACTCTTCGTGGGAACTGATCAGGTGGGATCTCCCGTCGCCATTTTCTCTGCTCTAGGAAACGTCGAGAGGGAAATCCATCGCTCCCCATTCGGGAAAGTTGTGAGGGACGTCGCTCCTGAGGTTTACATTGCTGTCGATTTCCACGGAGGAATTGTGGACAAACACACGGGAGTTATTATTCTGAGAGGAAGGCCTTACGATCCCACAATAGGACAGTGGATGGTTCCTTGGTGGCAGGAACTCATCACGAAACTCAGCAAACCTACGGACATCTTTACGTACAGGTTTTTCCAGAACGACCCGCTGACTCCCAAACACAATCCTGTCGACACGCACATGACGAGTTTGGACTCGTGGTTGAATCTGTATGGATTCAGCATGGAGAGGATCTTCGGCCAAGACTACGGCCGACCTGGAGGAGTGGGGACGTCGGCAGTCGACCTGTCCTCAGAGAAGTACCTCCGACCTGAGTTCAGAGTGGTTTCTGGACTGGAGTGCATGGCACAGACGGTCACCTCAGGCTTCAAGACTGTTGGCTTCAGCAGAGACTCCAAGTTAAATCCCGACAAGGTGTTTGACTGGAGTGCAATTCCAAGGATAGCTTACCGGAGAACAGGATTCGGTCCTGGACTTCTAGTCTCCCGAATGGGCAACGGCCGAGCGCTGGTCAGCACTGTCGACAACTCAGTCGTCCAAGGCGTCATCACTTCCGTTCTCAACGGAAGCAACTTCATCGACTTTAAGTCTACCCACCAAAACACTTTCTATTTTGTAAAAGACAATCCCCACAAGTTGAGAGACGACATGGAGGAGCTCAAGAGACTTGGGGGTCTCTTCAACATCTCCGTCCACGACGCGGAGAATGGTATCAAGGTGAGTACGAGTTGGGGATATTTGTATTCGAAAGACATGTTCTAATAGAGCGGTGTTTAATTCTACAGGAATTAAGACTGTGGAGTGGAGAGACGAGTGTGTCCCTGCGGTACGGGACGGACGAGGAGGAGGAGATGAGTCGCCTGCTTAAGCACGCCCACCGCCGCGCAATAGAGAAGGCGTGGGAGATGGAGAAGCACTACGTGTCCCTGGGACTGGAGGGAAGGAGGCCTTGGACGGACGAGGAGAAGGACCAGCTCCTCGCGAAGGGCGTCGTCCACGGCTACAGACCGTCCGACCTGTTTAGCATACACAAGTACCCTCACCTCGCAGACGACCCCAGCAACGTTCTCTTCCAGAAGGACTCCCGACGCAAACGCAGAAAAAGCAACAAGAGGAGGAACAGTTACCCCAAAACCTTAGTGTCCTAGGTTCACCACTTCAAGGACCCTCTCCTCAAGTGATACTAACTAATGTCGCCGCATCTTAAGTTAAGCACACAAGCAAACACCATATTACGTTGTTTTGTTCGCAGTAAGTCACACACACACAGTCGTCGGTCGTTTAATAGCTCTTCAATAACCAAGTCTTCAATAGTAATAATCTACCGTCTAAGAAGAACTCCACCAACAGTTGTACACACGTGTTAATTAATAGTTGAGAGTTGAGGTCTATTGTTGTACATGTAAAGAATCACACGCGTATCATGTTGATAACTAAGGATACTTAAGGATAGTCTGCTAGAGAAAGGAGAGAACACAACTCAGAGAAAACTCCGCAATTTTAAGCCACACGTAAATAAATATTTAGTCATGAAATATTAAATGGAGGAGAAAAACTTTTGGTACTTAATTGATTATCCCAAGTGGTGCAACTTTAATTTTTTATGAATCCCTCTAACTTATTTGATACACTAGGCGTAACCAGGAGGAATTTCTAGGTATTCGCTATATGAAATCTACATCTACCCAGTTGTTATATGTATACATGATATATATATATATACATTGTCGTTAATATTGTATGCTTACACAGGGTAGCCCAAAAATAAGTCAGCCTTAAGTGAATAAGCGAATCAAACGCATGAGGCACACACATCACAAGAACACTGCGCTAATTGTTAATCTGGTTCGTTGATATTTCAACTCTCTCTGGAGTTTATAACAGGAATTGCTATTATGAAATTCTAGTCACAGAAATCTGGAAGGATGGAATTTACTTTAAGTGCCATACACACTCACATTTTTATGTTTTAACCTCATCACTGCCTCACCCCTCTTTTTCTGTGGAGAATATTTCTCATTTCTGAAGTTCGAACGCACCTGGTTTTACTCATTTTACATTTACATCTCTTTCTCAACATACAAACTAATTTTATAATTTTATTTACTATTACATTTGCAATATTGCAATCAAAATGTTTTAATTCCGGAATCTTTCTTTTAAAGTGGAAAGGCTGTTAGGTCACACAGAGTTGTATTACAGCTGAGCCTTTAATAATTGAAGGTATAACTTGGCTTAATATAAAGTGCATTTAATTTTCGCTTAATTGTTTCTTGCCGTTTGTCTCATTACCTGAGCTTGAGTTGTACAGAAGCATCGGTGTTGTTTTAATTATTAAGAATTCCGTTTCATGCAAAAACTCTGAAAACTTTGTTCGTTCCGTAACTGTAGAATTTTAGTGTAATAATCAATAGTAACGTTCCTTTAGTGCAAAAACCTACATAAAATGCATTATTAGGTGTTTTGTCTCTTAAGTGTTACTCCTTCTCTGTGAGATATTGTTGTACCACACTCGATATGAATAGTTTGACACAGTGTACAGTCTGGATTTTTGTAACATGATTGATTAATTAAGGATTTATCGTCTGTGATGTTTGCAAAAATCCAACCCCTTTTTTAACTCGTTGCATTGTATATACCTGCTAGTGTATCATGAACCCTGATGTCATCCATTTTTATATTGTAAAGAACTAGGAGTAATAATAATCTATTATTACTAGTGTTTGAATCTATAATAAGATGCAATCTCAAGCCACACTCACACATACACACGTACACACACACATACTTAAAGGTGTGTGTATTAATGGTAAAAATTGTACTTGGCGATAAGTTTGATCGCAGCAAATGTTTTAGAAGAGTAGAAAGAGATTATTGAGATTGGTGTTGTACTATACTTAATGTACATAAAATATGTAGATAGAGTTAGGCTATGATCGTAATAATAACGTCTAGGGGTAATATGAAGGCGACTAACGATGATTATTTTATTCTGTCTGACTAAAATGAAGAAGCAATAATTATTCTACAGCAAATGTGTACATAAGCAGATGTACTTCTCCATGTACGTAATTTAGTGTTAAGGGTCGGGTAGAAGGACAAGGGCGGTGCTGGGTCAATTGTGGGAGGAAATGACACGACGCGCTGCTGGAATGAATTCCGCCCTGTTTTACTTTTCGTGTGTAAAAATTGTCCACATTCCAGCATTCTGAGAGACTTTGATCCACCCTGAATCTAATAGAAAACGCTTTGTGGATTTACTTCCGTGTAAGAGAACCTCAATGAAGACAATGTTAGCTACTTAAGCGTAAAGTAAGACGACTAAATACAAAACTTTAAATGTAACTAAGAATAATCATCTTATAGACTAATAAAAACAGGAAATGTCATGAATCCCATTAAAAAAGACACGGGTCGTTGCGGAATTTATTTAAAGTTTGCACGTGTATGGCCGTAAACCACACAAATACTTTTAAGTTTATTGCGGAAGAGTCCGGAACCTATTAAAACTCGTATCTTGTGACAACAATGAGAATTTCGGCGACTGCAGATCCTGCGAAAGCTCCGCGATGAAATACTTCCATTTTGAGTTCCAACTCGATGTCCTGTGGAAATGGGTGTGGAATTATTTCAGTTTGGGAATGGTGGCTGCAAGGGAGTGTGGACGACTTACTTGTGGACCTGCGACAGGCTTGGCTAGTGCGACGACAGCTTGGTAGTTGGTAGGTCTCCTCAGCAAGAAGTAATTTCTGTCAGCAACTTCAACATCGGACGGGGCTCGTGAGCTCTTCACCTTGAGGTTGAAATGCATGACGGCACCGGCCCAAGTCGGCCCCCGCATTGTGAACAAGTCAACGTAACCTACAGACGGAATGCGGAGGTTGGAGGTGAAGCTTATGAAGTTCTTGGAGATTGTGAGAGGGTCGCGGATGCAGAGCTGATCCCTTTGCTGACAAGGGGATGATTTCTTGCACCGGCTAAGATCGGCAATTTGTACAGACTCGTGAAAGGTGTGAACTGTTATGCGAGTTAAAAGTATAAAAGAATGGGTGTGAGAGAAATGTGAGTACTCAGTTTGGTCTCCATCGCGAATGTACCCGGCAGGGCAGTCAATGCGATTGCATCGGAAACCCCCTCGGGTGTTAAGGCAGTGTTCGTCGGAACGACACATTTGGGATGTTTGACATTCATCGATATCTGCAACACACAAATCAGCCTCGAGTCAAACGCCAAGGTTCTCGAAGGGAGTGTCTCAGACTGCATAAGCGCCCACCTATGCAGGAACGAGTGTCAGGACCAAGTCGATATCCTTCCGGGCAATCACAGCGATAGGAGCCGTGCGTATTGACGCAATTGCCAATGCACAGCCGGTAACCATCCCTCTCCTCGGCGCATTCGTCTACGTCTCGACAAGATCTGTGGGACGAGATGTTTTTAAGACTTGTTCAATGAATGTGTGTGCAAAGATAGGAGAGTGACCTTCCGTCTTCTCCCAAATTGAATCCTGGTCCACAAGAGCACTTGTGAGAGCCCCAAGTGTTGATGCAGGTTTGCTCACACAACCCTTGAATGGTTGAACACTCGTCGATGTCTGCGAGAAGGAAGTGAGAGAAAAGTTCATTGTTTCCGAGGCGTTGAACGATAAGAATGCTTGGAAGTTAATATCAAGGTGTATTGAGAATTTAAGAATGTGTGGGGAACCTGTGCAAGTGCGATTGTCGTCCCCATGAACAAATCCATCCTTACAAATGCACCTGAAAGAACCTATTGTATTGTGACAGTCTGCGTTACTAGCACACACCTTTCAGAATACAACCAAACCACAAGCACAACATATTATATGGAGAGTTACAATTGGACACAATTGAAAACATAATGCTGACTCATCGTGTAATAATTACACTTCAGTCTCCTCTCAACTACCTGTCCAGAGTAAAGTCGACATTCGTCCTGTAACAATAGAATTAATAGTTGACCAGAGAGGAGATGAATTAGCAGAATGGAGGAATGCAGGAACTCACCGTGTCTTCACAGTCTCCAGCAGGTGTCAAAGTGTGGCCTGAAGGACATTGGCAGATGTATCCTCCTCCTCGATTGAGACATTGTTGGTTTCCTTTGCAAGTGTGAGTTCCGTCGAGGCATTCGTCTTTATCTGAATTGTAATATTGGTCGGTTATTCACTCATCTCAAATCTCACCAGGGATTCTTTAGCCCAGCAATAGAAAAGTAGGAAGTAAAAACGCGTTTCTTACCAACGCAACGAGTTCCGTTTTCATCTGGCTCGAAACCCGCAGGGCAGACTATTCTGGACATGCATGTGTAAGAGCCGTCGGTGTTTATGCATTGCTGCTGAGTGTTGCACATCCGCTTGCCTTCAGCTCCTCTGCACTCGTCGATGTCTGTGGAGACAATAGAAGTTCGGAAGTGTTTAATGGGGAATTCTAAAGTCTAAGACACTTGCCTACACAGTCTCCTCTGGAGTTGTACTGATATCCAGGCTCACAAATAGCCCTGCAGTCTCCGTTTGGAGCCAATGAGAGTCCAGTAGGACATTGTCGCTGAGTTCTTTCGCATCGGAATGAGCCTGGCGTGTTTCGGCATTGGTACTCAGGTCCTAAGCGAGAACAGTCGTTGTTCCCAAAGTAGCATTCGTCATCGTCTGGCATAAAAATGATAACTCAGAATTTCGTCTTAGCTTGCCCCGAGAGTTTATGAAAGTCTTAGTTACCTTCACACTGGCCGGTTTGGGAGTTGAGGGTGTATCCTGTTCCACATCCAGTGATACGAATGCAGGAGTACGACCCTGGAGAGTTATCACACCGCTGACTACTAAGGCAAGTGTGCACATTCGTAGAACATTCATTGATATCCACACACCCTTGCGTCATTGGGTCTCTGTAATAGCCCGTTCTGCAAGTGCAGTAGAAAGTTCCAGGAGTATTTTGGCACAATTGGGTGCTGTCACACGGACTGGCTTCAGTGCATTCGTTGATATCTGTAAGACCCAATTAAGGTGGCAATGAAGAGGAAGACAAAGCGAAAGACAAGAGAGACGATAACAATATCGCTGTGTGTGGATATCCCAACTTCCTAACGTCCCAAATACTCACCCACGCATGAAAGCCCATCACCACCTCGTCTGTATCCTTTGGGGCAATTCGAACTCTTTCGAATATCGTTGCTCTGCTCATTGCCATTTCCTGAACCTCTCGTCTCAGGCCCATCTACGAAATAATTCAAGATTAGCAAATGTGGCGAGAAATCTAGACTTGTAGAGAGTAAAAGTTTCCTTTGGCACTTGGCAGTCATCTACCTGTGTTATCATCGTAATCATCGTCCGTTGTATCTGATGCACCATCGCATCTGTAGCCTCCATCTTCATTGATGCAGACTTCAGTTGGAGCACAAGTGTGCAATCCAGTGGTGCACTCGTCCCTGTCTGCAACACATGTGAACTTTGGTCACTTTTCCTTTCTGCAATTTCCAAAGCGAATGCTCCTCGGCTTACCTTGGCAGAGGAAGTTGAAATCAGGCTTAGGCTCGAAACCAGGAGGACAGTTGCTGTCCTGTGTCAACTGGTGGCATTGGTATTGGCCTGGAACATTCACGCAACTCTCCCGGTCGATCTTACAGTCGTGAGTTCCTTCTGTGCACTCGTCAATGTCTACGCACACAGGGGATTTAAGGGGCAGCAATTAGTCTAATTAGCCATGCATACTTGTTATGTAGTTTGTTACCTTGACAGGATCGAGCTCTTATGTCAAATCTGTAGCCTGACTCACACGTGGCGTCGCACTCATAAGCTCCTGCAGTGTTTCTGCACTTTTCCGACGAAGACTCGCAGCTATCAAGTTGTTCTCTGCATTCGTCCACATCTCTCCGATTATAAAGTCAGAAATTGAGGACTAAGCTTCAAAGGTCTCATGGGAATTTATGCACAGCCGAGTTTACCTTCACAGCTGAGCGTGTAGTTGTTGAATTTGTATCCAGCAGGGCAATTATACCGGTTGAACTCCTTCTTGCTTTGACAGTCGAACCCGCCTGGAGTGTTGATGCAGTACTGCACATCTCGAGCACAAATGTCGTATCCCAACTTGCACTCGTCGATATCTTGTGAGTCAACAAAGTGAGTGTAACAGAGAGCAGAGAGTGTAAGGAACGTGAGTTGTCAGAATCAGTTTTACCAACGCATTCCCCGGAAACAGAGTCAACTTTGTATCCTGGAGGACATTGCACATTATTCCTGTCGGGTTCGAGTGTGGGAGCTTCTTCGCATACAAAAGACCCTCTGGTATTTTTGCACGCCTTGTAGGATTGCAAACACGTTCGAGTTCCTTCCCCAGAAAGGCATTCGTCGATATCTGTAAGGATGGCAGGAATACATGTGGCATATTTTATGATGGCTACGTTTACTTATTCCATTGTTTCTAACCGTCACAAACTTGGCTGAGTGGATTGAAAATGAATCCTCGGGGACACTGGTTCTCTGGAACTCGTGTTCTTTGAATCATAAGACACCAAGTTTTTAACTTGTTAATGGAATAATTACAATGAGGATTGAAGAACATACTGCGATCTGGGCTGAGAAGGACTTGTGGATGAAGCAGATGGACTACTTCCGTAGGGATCTCGTTGGCAGGACTTGGCATCAGGCAGAAGTCTGAATCCTTCTCTGCACGTGCAGCGATACGAAGATCCTTCCGTCACACAATTGTGGGCACACAGTTGGCCTGAAAACTGTACGCATACATCGCGGGTCTGAATTTCGTTGGAGATTGTGGTCGATCTTAAAATCGGTCTGTAGGTTGACGACGCCTGTCCATCATCTGAGAAAGTAAAGGTTAGGCAATTAGTTCGTGAGCAGTTTGAAAAGTAAGGATGCGTACCGTAGTCGGATGTGGATGTCCAGGGTGGAAGAGAACTCTTCCTTCCTCCAGCTTGGAGACAACATTTAATGAAGGACGTGTCCCATTGGATCCCTAAGGCTTGTTTTAACGCGTTGAATTGGCAGTTAAGTCCCGTCGCTCCTGCGACAAGGCCGAGTTTACACCCTTCGCAACAGTCCTGCACATTAAGCATAATTGTTTGAGTCGTTAGACTTAATGATAGGACGAGTGGATTCAAGTTGAAGGCTGCTGAAGATGAGTTTTACCTGATGCACATGGGATGCATGACCAACCGCACTTGTCGCACAGTCTTTGCCTGTCCTCGCGGCTAATTGTCCTTCAACGCACTGTCGATCCCTGTAAAAGAATTGATTCATTCGACTATTACGCAATTTTCATTTTTCGTGTTGGCTTGAATGGACCAAACCACCTGTAGCTTTTTCTGCAACAAGCATCCATGACGGAGAGACAAGGGGCTTGATGTTCAGTGAGGACTCCAGGGACTGGCGAAGGATAATTCGAGCATGTCCTGTTGTCCCACGAAAGACGGAGTCCAGACATGCAGCATTTTGACAGAATCTTCTCAAGTCCATCTACAAGCAATTAGAAATTGAGGAAACGGATGTGCGAATCGATGGATCGAGCCACACACACGCCTGCTTGAAAAAGAAGTGATGATCTCTGAAGTCGACTAACCTGAGCCCAACGCCTGGGAAGTGACACAGAGAACCACAAAGGGAAGCAGTAGTAAATAAGGGAGGCAGGTCGGGGCCCATAAGACTCTCATCCTGGGCTGATGTAATACTTATCAATTGAACCGAATCGCGTCTCTATTTGAGAGAAATCCGCAAAACCACAGTGAAATATGCGGAACTTACTGAAGAAGGGAAAAAGTCGAGTGTTACGAATAGCTAAGATGCTAAAATTGAGATGATAGACTTGGGTTTCTCAACATAGTTTTGCTGAGGGACATAATGTAGGTTAACAGTTGAGTATCCAATCCTGGATGCCGAACCAAATGTGGGACAAATTCATGGAAGACTGTGAGACAGCGTCAAAGCA
>JAQGAC010001254.1:0-14779 GCA_034696585.1 Isotomurus maculatus | reverse complement strand
TGTGTGACGTAGTATTGGACAGAAGATAATGAAAACCGAAACACAATGTAAAATCGGTTCGTGTAGTTACATATTAACTAACTACAATCTACAAAATCCATATTAGGTTTTAAAAATCGATGAGATTACTGACAACCACATCGTCTAATCTGCTCATTATTTTAGAGTAGCTTACAAACTGATTGTTCTTTGTAGGGAAAATAAACCGCGTTGATTAATCCTCATCAATAATTCAGACCTTAATATGTGCACGAAACTTCATACTGAAGGTTGAGCTATAAATGTCGGAAAAGTAATATTGTAATATCAAATCGTCGCAAAACAATTATTGTGTGTATTGAGGGCAAGACAACTTACAGTACAGTACACGTGACAAGCTGTACATTAAAATATTTTTAAACTTCAGAAAACCAATATTAAAATATTCAGTGACCAATTTTGCTGAAATTCGATTGGGGACCAATTCAGTGCTTTACGCTTTGCGAAGGTATTCTTGACTGGTCAGGAGACAGGAAAGGAGACTCCGTATGCTCCCTTGATGCAGCTGATTAAAAGTCATACTTTACTAGTAGATTATTCAGGTTTCCAGTTAGCAATAGGACAACGACTACAGAGTCAAGTGTTCACAGGTGTCCCTTCAGCTGACCAAATAGGCAGATAATAAAAAATGCAAAATAAAACCTTTCCTTCCACCACCTGCTCTGCCTCTAATAACACAACCACACCCTATAATTTCGGACGCAGGAAATACGGAGTTTTGTCATCACCATCCTGAGAAATTGCACCTTCAGCCAAGCAACATCATTGAAATCCAGAAATTTGATGTAACCTGCAGTGAACTACGAGAATATTATGACTATGAATGATTTCGTTCATTCCGTAATTATGGTCATTAGAGCAATTAGTCATAGTTATGGTCGTAATTAGGGTTTCATCCCATGTTCTCCAAAGTTGATAAATAATTAATAGTGTGTTACTACTTTATATCTTATGGAATTCGTATCTGTTTCATTGTATGCAGATTTTCAGACGAATAGAAACATAAACAGTATACAAATTTCTCAGAACCAAAGCTTTTTCCCGATGATAAAAAACAATGGGTAAGCAGCATAATTCTGTGGATCATTAAGCACAATAACTCACTTCACCATCCTTTCACATCTGTTCTCTTCATATAAAAGAGGATATTAAATATATTAATTTGTTACCCAAACAGTCACATTTTTATCACAGCCAAAATAACATCTTTCCCAATAAACTTCAGAGCATTTTGTATTTTTCTCGTAAGTAAAGAACCGAGAAATGAGTGCAATTCAGTTTGAGTCACCTGTGACTCTGACTTCGAGCATAATTACAGCTGAGCATGTCCCATCATCAATTTCGGACGTTCCATTTCAAGCGTACGTTGCTCATTCAGGGACAAATGAGGTCCTGTGTGGAGCTTCCATCCTTTCGTCGTTCGTTATTCTCGCGACAGCTAGTTGTTTTGTAAGACGAAATGCCTCAGAGTTAAGTGTCGTCGCCGGGGATCAGCGACTTTCCAAGGAAGAAGGAACAGAGCAGAGAATTCCTCTGTCTTCCCTTCACATTCACGAAGGATATAATTCCAGTGGAAACAATTTCGACCACAACATAGCTGTTGCTTTCCTTTCGTCGAACCTTACTTTCAATCAATACGTATCTCCCATCGGGTTTCACAACGAGCCTAGACATTATGAGGGGAATGGAACTATTTCCGGATGGGGAAAATCAATTGAAAGCGAAGACTTTGACGATAACCTTCAAATTACGAATATTCCTATAATTCCTCTTACTGAATGTGCCAGACAATGGAATTTAGACCAATTACATGCAACTCCGTTGGTATGTGTGAACAGAACCAGAATTAATGCGTGTAAAGGTATCCGAACAATTTCAATAATTTAATTAATCTGTATACCAATTATAAATCCATAACTTGAGTTTGAAACTTTGTCGTTTTTCATAGAAGAGTCCGGTGCACTTTTGACAGGAAGAGTAGAAGGAGTTCGAATGTTACTGGGTTTGGCCACAGAATTAAATGTTGAAGGTTTTCAACTGAAAACTGAGAAATCAAAAATTTACATTAACGTTGCACAGTATGGGACCTGGATTCATCGGATTGTTGACCATTTTTCAATGTAAACTTACATTGAATTAAGGTTTCATTAATGAAACCTCCTAAAACCTAATATAAATACTGATGAAATTGTTGATCTAGATTGAATTTAAGCAGATGCGACGAAGGAGAATTCAGGTGTTCGAATTCAACTATATGCATCCCAAACTCGTATGTTTGCGATGGGGACAACGATTGCGGATACAATCAAGATGAGCTCAACTGTACCGCCTCATTTTGTAAAGAAATAGGAAAGTTCATGTGTCCAAATTCAACCAGATGCATCCAAAACTCGTATGTGTGTGATGGGGACAACGATTGTGGAAACAATGCAGATGAGTTTAATTGCTTGGAATCAAATTGCGCTGCATCAGGAACATTTTGGTGTGCCAGTTCAAACAAATGCATCTGGCAAAGTAGGGTTTGTGACGGAGACGATAATTGTGGAAACAAAGAAGACGAAATCAACTGCACGCTCTCATCCTGCGAAGCACTGGGAAAAATTAAGTGTCCAAATTCAACCAAATGCATCCCCCACTCGTATGTCTGCGACGGGGACAACGATTGCGGGTCCAGTGAAGATGAGAGCAATTGTACTCTCTCATTCTGCACAGAAATGGGTAAATTTAAGTGCCAAAATTCAACCAAATGCATCCAGAACTCGTTGATATGTGATGGAAACGACGATTGTGGAAACAATGCAGATGAGATGAACTGTAGCTCGATCACATGCAGTGAAGGACAATTCAATTGCCCTAACTCAACCAAATGTATCCTAAACTCGTATGTGTGTGATGGGGACAACGATTGTGGAAACAATGCAGATGAGTTTAATTGCTTGGAATCCAATTGCACTGCATCAAGAACATTTTGGTGTGCCAATTCAAACAAATGTATCCGGCAAAACAGGGTTTGTGATGGAAACGATGACTGTGGAAGCAATGAAGACGAAATTAACTGCACTCTCTCATCCTGCGAAGCATTGGGAAAAATTAAGTGTCCAAATTCAACCAAATGCATCCCCAACTCATATGTCTGCGACGGGGACAACGATTGCGGGCAAAGTGAAGATGAGAGCAACTGCACTGTCTCATTCTGCACAGAAATGGGAAGATTCATGTGCCAAAATTCTACTAAATGCATACCGACCACGAATGTTTGCGACGGGGACAACGACTGTGGCAACTTCGAAGATGAGATCCACTGTAATAACACGACTTGTACTGCACTCGGAAGATTCTGGTGTGCAGGTTCATCCAAATGCCTACGACCTTCCCATGTTTGTGACGGTGAAGATAATTGTGGCAACAATGAAGATGAACTCAACTGTAATAACACGACTTGCACTGCTATCGGAAAATTTTGGTGCCCAGATTCATCGAAATGCATCCCCAGTGTCTATATTTGTGATGGAGACAATGATTGTGGTGACAGTAGTGATGAGAGGAACTGCTAAACACGGATAAGCACTTTATGTAAAACATGTCATATGCTTAATATGCAATGTAAATGTTTATGGTAATAAAATTTATGCTCCATAAAATCAATTCAAAATAATTTGTATAACTTAAATTCTTTGCTTTGAGGATAACAGAACTATGAGCGTGTCGTTGATAATTTATTTTCAATACAAAGTCAGGTTTTCCCATTTGGAGAATTTCATTTTGCACATTTTCTACTGCTGGCGTCATATTTTATATTTCTGTATGGCTTTGAACGGCAATTAAATTTTGATCCAAGATTATTGGGTATTAATGCATTAATTAAATGAGCACATGCACCTGCCTGCATTGTCTATTAGTTGAATGCGAAGCATATTATTTCATTCTTATTGTTTTTATTTACACATTATTCATTATTAGAGAGAATATAGACAGAAGGCTTGTGTGCAGCAGGAGGTTATAAAACTAAACACTTGCAAACTAATTGGCAGCAAAATATATAGATAGACAAAAAAATGCGAAGTAGTTCAAGTAAATTAAAAGTTAATCAGGTGAGATATACAAAGCAGAATGCATTCGTGAATCTTAGTCTCGTACCAAAATATTGGGCCTAATTATTCTATCATTTTTAATAAAATAATAACCAAAGCTAGGACTTTCTACAGGGAAACACACGTGAACTTAATCTCGTTGAGTAGTTTCGATATGATTGCGATTCATGGTGACATTTTGTTGGAGATGGAACACTTTGATTGAGGTTAAAATAAGGGTCACTGAAATAAATGATTAATTATGTATGATTCCAAATCATATCTCAATATTTGCATTCACGGTGTTTTTTCTGCATAAAAGTTTTGAATTCACAATTATTGAACTAAGCCTAATAGCTACTTGGGATTCCAATCAACTCTGTCTTGCAATTTAAATTTGTTGTTTCGCTTGGCGGATTTTAGGACAGGAACACAGTAGCAAGAAGACCAATCAGATGATGTTTTTGCTTTCAATTTCACTATGCTAATAAATTAGGATTAATGAAGCTACAATTAATGAGGCTAAATATTGTTCATATTTAGGTACACTTTTTTATGGTCTGATTTTGAAAGTCTAATATTATTTTTATTCAAAACTCTTTCAAATCCTCGAGAGTTCTGTGGGTTAGGTTAATGAAATGAAATTTAAAAAAACACAATAAAGTTAAAGTAAGTTGAACGGGAGAAGGGTGAAATATACGAAGCCGAATTCATTCCTGAATTATAATCTTGTACCGAAATATCGAGCATTATGGTTCTGTCATTTATAATAACCTAATAACCAATTGACTTCCAACAAAAAAATCCAAACGTGAACTTAAACTCTTTGAGTAGTTTCGAGTAGATCACGATTCATGGTTAAATATTGTTGGAGGCGGAACACTCTAATTAAGGTTAAAATTAGCATCACTGCTATAAGCGATAATATACCCCTGATTTCACTTTTTAATAAATATTGATACTTCAAACCTAGGATATTTAAACCACCACTTAAGTTTAGCCCAGGACATTCCTGAAGTAAATTTTCCTGTGTCAGGATCGCACCAATGAGAAGTTGAGGATCATTAAATCGATGCACAGTAAGCTAAGAGAATTTTACGACAACGAATTAATGATTTCGTCCATTCCGTAATTATGGTCATAAGACCTCATCTGGTTTCTTCCCATGTTCTACGGAATTGGTTAATGATTAATTGTGTGTTACCAGTTCTTATATTACAGAATTCGTATCTGTTTCATTGTATGCAGATTTTCAGACGAATAGCAACATAAAAACTGTCCCAACATTTCTCAGAACCAAAGCTTTCCCCTGTGATAAAAAACAATGGATCGAGAATAATCCTTTGAATCATTATACTCAATATCTCACTACACAATCCTTCTACATCTGTTCCCTTTATATAAAGGAGGATTCTAAATATTTTAATTTGCTACCCAAATAGTCACGTTTTAAACACAGCCGAAATAACTTCTTTCCCAATAAACTTCGGAGCATCTTATTGTTTGCTCTTAAGCAAACAAACTGCGAAATGAGTGCACGTCAATTTGTATCATCTGTGACTCACACTTCGAGCTTAATTACAGTTGAACATGTCCTACCATCAATTTTAGACGTTCCATTTCAAGCGTACGTTGCTTATTCTGGGACCAATGAAGTCCTTTGTGGAGCTTCTATCCTCTCGTCCTTCGTAATTCTCACTACAGCAAGTTGTTTTGCAGGACGAAATGCCTCCGAGTTAGATGTCGTCGCCGGAGACCGTCGACTTTCCAAGGAAGAAGGAACTGAGCAGAGAATTCCTGTGTCTTTCCTACACATTCACGAAGGATATAATTCAAGTGGAAACAATTTTGACAACGACATAGCTGTTGCTTTCCTTTCGTCCACCCTTACTTTCAACCGTTTCGTGTCTCACATCCGATTTCACGAAGAACCAAGGCAATATGAGGGAAATGGAACTATTTCCGGATGGGGAAAGTCAAGTGCAACAGAAATTTTTGAAGATGACTTTCACATTACGAATATCCCAATAATACCCGTTGAAGAATGTGCCAGACAATGGAATTTCGACCAATTGCTTGCACATATGTTTGTCTGTGTGAACAAAACCGGAATTAATTCGCGTAGAGGTAACTGTACAATTTGACAAACTTAATTAATTTTTATATCAGTTATAAACGTGTAACACGACTTTGAAATTTTGACGTTTTTCTTAGCAGAATCCGGTGGTCTTCTGACAGCAAGAGTAAAAGGAGTTCCAATTTTACTGGGCTTGGCTACAGAATTATTTGTTGGAGGTTTTGAAGTGAAAAATGAGAAATCAAGAATTTACGTTAACGTTGCACAGTATGCGCCATGGATTCATGGGATGAAGCACCATTTTCCAATGTAAATAGAAGTACAATTTATTTAAACTTACCTCATAAAAATACTGAATCAAATCAAATCATCTGAATCAAATTATTGATTCAGATTCAATTCGAGAAGGTGTACTGAAGGAGAATTCACATGTCCAAATCCAAGCAGATGCATCCCAAACTCGCATGTTTGCAACGGGGACAGCGACTGCCGGTACAATGAAGATGAGATGAACTGTACTGTCTCATTTTGCAAAGAATTGGGGAAATTTATGTGTCCGAATTCAACAAAATGCATCCCAAGCAAATATGTGTGTGATGGGGACAACGATTGTGAGAACAATGAAGATGAGGTCAATTGCTTTGAATCAAATTGCACAGCATCAGGAAAATTTTGGTGTGCCAGCTCAAACAAATGCATACGAGAAACCTATGTTTGTGACGGAAACGATGATTGTGGAAGCAATGCAGATGAACTCAATTGCACTCTCGCGTCGTGCGAAGAATTGGGGAGATTTAAGTGTCCGAATTCAACCAAGTGCATCCCCAACGGGTACGTCTGTGACCGGTACAACCATTGTGGTAATTTTGAGGATGAGGTCATCTGTAATAACTCAATCACATGCAGTATGGGACAATTTAGCT
This sequence comes from Isotomurus maculatus, assembly GCA_034696585.1. Taxonomy (NCBI): domain Eukaryota; kingdom Metazoa; phylum Arthropoda; class Collembola; order Entomobryomorpha; family Isotomidae; genus Isotomurus; species Isotomurus maculatus. The sequence goes on along the minus strand of JAQGAC010001254.1, from coordinate 7,670 downwards.
GTCCATATTCCCACGAATGCATTCCAAACTCGTACGTCTGCGATGGAAACTACGATTGCAGATACAATCAGGATGAGAGCAACTGTAATAACACGAGTTGCAGTGCAAACGGAAAATTTTTCTGCCCCAGCTCTTCCAAATGCATCCACCGTCCTCGTATTTGCGATGGGAACAATGACTGTGGCAACAATGAAGATGAGGCCAACTGCAGCATCTCAAATTGCACTGAATACGGCAGATTCTGGTGCTCTAGTTCAACCAAATGCATCAAAAACTCGTATGTGTGCGATGGTGACAACGATTGCGGAGCCAATGAAGATGAGAGCAATTGTACTGTCTCATTCTGCACCGAAATAGGAAGATTCATGTGTCCTAATTCAACCAAATGCATACCGACCACGAATGTGTGCGATGGGAACAACGACTGTGGCAACTTTGAAGATGAAATCAACTGTAATAACACGATTTGTACTGCACTCGGAAAATTCTGGTGTTCAGGTTCATCCAAGTGCTTACAACCCTCGCACTTTTGTAACAAAAAGGATGATTGTGGCAACAATGAAGATGAACTCAACTGCAATAACACGACTTGCAGTGCTTTCGGAAAATTTTGGTGCCCCAGTTCGTCTAAATGCATCTACCCTGAATACGTTTGTGATGGAAAAGACGATTGTGGCAACAGTGAAGATGAACTTAACTGTAATGACATGACTTGCAATGCATTCGGAAAATTTTATTGCCCAGATGCATTAAAATGCATCCCGAATGAGTTTGTTTGTGACGGGGACAATGACTGTGATGACAATAGTGATGAGAGAAACTGCTAAATACATGCATGCAACTTTACGTAAAACGTGTAATATGCTTAGTATGCAATACGTATTTTTATGTGTAATGGAACGCATGCAAAATAAAATCAATTCAAAGTTACTTTTATCAATTTAAATTGTTTGCTTGCAGAATAACGTAAAAATGAGCATGTCGTCGATATTTTATTTTCAATACCAATTCAGGTTTTCCCATTTGAAGACTAACAATGCGGCATTCACTATATTGATGGAAGATTATTGAGTATTAAGGCATTAATTGCATGAGCTCATGCGTATGCCTGCATTGACTGTTAGTTGGTTACGAAGCATCTGATTTCATTTCAACTATTTGTATTTTCATGTCATTCAGTAGAGACACAAGGCTTGTGTGCTGCAGCAGGTTTTAAAAAGTAACACAAATAATTGAAAACAAAATGCACAGGGAAACTTCCGTGGAATTAAAATAGAGAAACACGAAATAGTTGAAGTAACTTAAAAGAGAATAGGGCGAGAAATATGAAACAGAATGCATTATTAGTGAATTATAATTTATTTACGATACGGTTTATGGGGACATTTTATTGGAGAAGGAATACTTTGATTGAGGTTAAAGTTAGAATAACTGCAATATATGATTAAATATTTATGTTTATAAAACATATTTCAAAATATGTATTCACAGAGACCAGCGTTAAAAGTTTTAATGGCGGCCGGGTTTCTAATAAACTTACTAAATTCACAACCATTCAGCTGCACATAAGAGCTAGTTGGAATTCCAATATACTCTGTCATGTAATTTAAATTTGTTGGTTGTTTTGGTTGGTGGATTTAAGGAAAGGAACTCACAAGAAGATCAATGAGCTTTTCGCTTCCAATTTCAATATTGTAATAATTTATGATTTATGATGGCATAATGGATGACGACAAATGTGTTTAATAATTTCGTACTTTTGCATGATCTGATTCAGAAACTCGAATGTAATTTTCATTCAAATCGGTCAAGGCTCCGATACTTCTCTCGTTTTGTGAACAGATGTAGCTGGAATACAGAGACTGCTTGAGATTCGAGTTAAAGCTTATCGTTTTATCGGTGTTAAGTGATCTATGTGATAATGTGATCAACGGTATCAATTTTTAATCATTTAAGAATACCAGGAGTAATTTAACGTTGTACCATTAAGTATGGAGTCCCGTCCCCTGCTCACGGCACTCATCTTCGACATCCTTACCAGCAGAACCTAAATGTGTTAGTTAAGCGCGGACTACGAGAAACGCAAAACTGAAGGTTCCTAAATCTACAGGAAATGGTCAGACCTGAAGGAGAATTCCGACGATGAAAATTTCCTGACGAGATGAAGTCGTTTTTCAAGGCACTTTTCGCAGACTAAGAAAGATTCAGAGAGCTGCTCACAACGATTTTGTTGTTTTGTTTCTGCAAACTGGTTCATGTGCAGGCCTGACTTGGCAATCATCGATGAAGCATCCACACGCAATGTTGGTGCAGAATAAAATGCAGTAGACTGAATGTTGATTGGTGTAGAAATTGTGGTGAGTCTTTCTGAGGTTTGATGTCGTTAGTCGCGGCTGAGGGTGAGGCAGAGCTTGGTTCATTTTCTGCTGCTGCAGCTGCATCTTGAGAGTCATACTGAAGCGGAGGTGGGTCTTCAACTTGCATATCCCGAATTAGCTGCACGATTGGGACCGGTTGAATTTTGGTTGTTACGATGATTACTTCAGCTGACAATATTGTCAGTAGGACTCATTCTGTCCTCAGTCGCCGCATTCCTCTTTGTTGTAAATACAACAAAAATGAATGCGGCGAGCCAAGACAGAAATAAATAAATCAGACTGAAATTAACGCAGTTATGCAACTAAGATATATTTGAGAATCGAATTTACATCAAATAGAATGGTAGCAGTTAATTTCCAGCCCGTCGTGCACATTCTTATAGCCAAACCATCCTGAAAACAAAACAGGACTCAGGCTTACCGTCGTCAAGTGTGACTTAAGCCAGTATTGCTCCAACGGGAAACAGGAGCATATCAAATGCATCTACTGCTGCAACACCAGAGTGGAGGGAGGATAATTAACTGAAAACGGGTTAAATTTAGTTTGTTATTAATAATAACTAATATTAATTTAATACTCTGGATCTGATAAACGTTCCGCATTTAAACACCTTTCCAGATCTCCCAAACGTTGCGAAGATTTTGGGATGGCACAATAAATTGAGTTTAGAAGTTTCGCTTTCGTTTAGAAGATTACTATAAGCCAAGATGGGAGAAAGCAAAAACGCCGTTTTCACCGGTTTTCACCGATATTTTTGCGCGGCTCTAACTACTATAAAAGGGGCTTTTCAAGAAAATGGTCAAAAGTACTTTCTTTAAGTTTGGACCGGATAAACGCATAAAAAATTTTGAATCTTATTTTTATGTTTGAGATGTTTTTCAGTCAATATTATATCTAGCTTATTTGAATTATAATGCATTTTTGAAGATGGTAACAGGTAATTTTGGATTTTGAATGGATGGTGAGTCAACTTTACAATACAGGAATCTTATGTCGCATGTATGATCAATCTGGTTGAGCATATTATGAAACAAAGTTCGTTCAGTCGTTCCACAGTCGTTGTTGGACTGAGACATACCAACAGCACAACAAGTCATACAAAAATAAACGGATACGAAATACGAGATTGAACTTTATGTCAAAAATGCATTTTTTTCCGAGTTCTTCGCACTCGGACTTTCTTCCCGTGAACTGAACGACTGAAACATATCCAAGCGTAAGTTTTTAAGAATTTATTTATCTAGCCACTTTTCAACAATAAAGCTTTTGTAAACTCACTACAAAAAAATTATAAATTTGAATAACGATTTATCCGCCTTGGAAATCCGGTTCAATTTTGCTGCCGAAAAATTCAAAAACAAAATAAACTGTTTTCTGTTGCATAAATTATGAGGACAAGATGTTCTCGTGAGCCAAGCTTGCGTTTTAGGATTTCTTACCGTGTTTGACGTTTTACTGGACAGAAGATATTAAAAACCGAAACACAATGTAAAATCCGTTTGTGTAGTTACATATTAATTAACTATAATCTACGAAATCCATATTAGGTTTTAAAAATTGATGAGAATACTTATAGCGAGAGTTGTGTTTTGCAAGACCACATCGTCTAATATGTTTATTATTTTAGAGCACCTAACAAACAGAGAGTTATTTGAAGGGAGAGTAAACCGCGTTGGTTAATCCTCATCATTAATTCCAACCTTAATTTTTGCACAAAACTTCATACTGAAGGTTGAGCTATAAATGTTGGAAAAGTAAAACCAAATCGTCGCACAAAATGTTTTGTGTATTGGGGGCAAGATAAATTACAGTATAGTACACGTGACAAGCTGTACATTAAAATATTATAAAACTCCAGAAAACCAATATTAAAATATTCAGTGACCAATTTTGCCGTAATTCAATTGAGGACAAATTCAGTGCTTTACACTTTGCGTAGGTACTCTTGACGGGTCAGGAGACAGGCAAGGAGACTCCGTAAGCTCCCTTGTTTCAGCTGATCCAAGCCATAATACTAGTAGATTATTCAGGTTTCCAGTTAGCAATAGGACAACGACTACAGATTCAAGTGTTTCCAGTTGTTCCTTCAGCTGACGAAATGGACAAACAATGAAAAATGCAAAATAAAACCTTTCCTTCCTCCACCTGCTCTGCGTCTAAACACAACCACACCCAATAATTTCGGACGCAGGAAATATGGAGTTCTGCCATCGTAATCTTGAGAAAGGGCACTTCCAGTCTCGGAACATCATTTAAATCAAAGCATTCGGAGTAACCTGCAGTGAACTACGAAAATATTATGACTGGATGATTTCATTCATACCGTAATTATGTTCAGAAGAGCTCACCTGTTGTCATTCCACGTTCTCCTAAATTGATAAATAATTAATAGTGTGTTACCACTTTATATCGTATAGAATTCGTATCTGTTTCATTGTATGCAGATTTTCAGACGAATAGAAGCATAAACAGTCTAAAAATTTCTCAGAACCAAAGCTTTTTCCCTATGATAAATAACAATGGATCGAGCATAATTCTGTGGATCATTATGCATAATTACTCACGAACACCATCCTTTTACAGCTGTTGTCTTCATATAAAAGAGGATATTAAATATATTAATTTGTTACCCAAATAGTCACTTTATTATCACAGCCAAAATAACATCTTTCCCAATAAACTTCAGAGCTGCTTATAAGTTTCTCTAAAGCAAAGAGTTGAGAAATGAGTTCAATTCAGTTTGAAGCACCTGTAATTCAGACTTCGAGCTTAATTACAGCCGAGCATGTCCCAACATCCATTGTTGACGTTCCATTTCAAGTGTACATTTCTCATTCGGGGACAAATGAGGTCCTGTGTGGGGCCTCCATCCTCTCGTCATTTATAATTCTCACGACAGCCAGCTGTTTTGCAGGACGAAGTGTCTCCGAGTTAAGTGTCGTCGCCGGGGACCAACGACCTTCCAAGGAAGAAGGAACTGAGCAGAAAATTCCTCTTTATGCTTTCCACATGCACGAAGGATATAATTCCAGTGGAAACAATTTCGACCACAACATAGCTCTTGCTTTCCTTTCGGCGAACCTTACTTTCAACAAATACGTATCTACCATCAGATTTCACAAAGAACCAAGGCATTATGAGGGACATGGAACAATTTCCGGATGGGGAAAGTCCAGTGGAAGCGAACATTTTGACGATAACCTTCAAATTACGAATATTCCTATAATCCCCCTTACTAAATGCGCCAGACAATGGAATTTGGACCAATTACATGCAACTCCGTTGGTATGTGTGGACAAAACTGGAATTAATGCGTGTAAAGGTAACTGAACAATTTAAATATATTTAATTAATCTGTATACCAATTATAAATCACAACCGGAGTTTGAAATTTTGTCGTTTTTCGTAGAAGAGTCCGGTGGACTTCTGACAGGAAGAGTAGAAGGAGTTCCAATGTTACTGGGTTTGGCCACAGAATTAAATGTTGAAGGTTTTCAACTGAAAACTGAGAAATCAAAAATTTACATTAACGTTGCACAGTATGGGACCTGGATTCATCGGATAATGCAAAATTTTTCAATGTAAATGAAAGCAAAATTTATTATAACTAAAACCTAATATAAATACTTACAAAATTACACTATTTAGTAGATTGAATTCAAGCAGATGCAACGACGGAGAGTTCAGGTGTTCGAGTTCAGCCAAATGCATCCCCAACTCGTTTGTCTGCGATGGAGACAACGATTGTGGAAACAATGAAGATGAGAGCAACTGTAGTGTCTCATTCTGTAATAAATTAGGAAAATACATGTGTCCAAATTCAACCCAATGCATCAAAAACTCATATTTGTGTGATGGTGACAAGGATTGTGAGAACGGTGAAGATGAGATCAATTGCGTGGAATCAAATTGCACGACGTCAGGAAGATTTTGGTGTGCCAGTTCAAACAAATGCATCCGGCAAAAAAAAGTTTGTGATGGAAACTATGATTGTGGAAGTAATGAAGACGAAGTAAACTGCACTCTCTCTTTCTGCGAGGAAATGGGAAGATTCATGTGTCCAAATTCCACAAGATGCATCCCGAACTCGTTTGTCTGCGATGGAGACAACGACTGTGGAAACAATGGAGATGAGATCAATTGCATGGAATCAAATTGCACTGCACTTGGAGCATTCCGGTGTGCCAGTTCAAACAAATGCATCCGGGAAATTCATGTTTGTGATGGAAGAGATAATTGTGGAAACAATGAAGACGAAGTCAACTGCACTGTTTCATACTGCGAAGCACTGGGGAAAACTAAGTGTGGAAATTCAACTAAATGCATCCCAAACTCGGATATGTGCGATGGATACAACGATTGCGGAAACAATGAAGATGAGAGCATCTGTACTGTCTCATTCTGCGCAGAAAGAGGAAGATTCATGTGTCCAAATTCATCTGAATGCATACCGAACAGATATGTGTGTGACGGAGACGACGACTGTGGCAACTTTGAAGATGAGATCAACTGTAATAACACGACTTGTACTGAACGAGGAAGATTCTGGTGTGCAGGTTCATCCAAATGCCTACTACCATCCCGTTTTTGTGACGGCAAAGATGATTGTGGCAACAACGAAGATGAACTCAACTGCAATAACACGACTTGTGCTGCACCAGGAAGATTCTGGTGTGCAGGTTCATCCAAATGCCTACTACCATCCCGTTTTTGTGACGGCAAAGATGATTGTGGCAACAGTGAAGATGAACTCAACTGCAATAACACGACTTGCAGTGATTTTGGAAAATTTTGGTGCCCCAGTTCTTCCAAATGCATCAACCCCGAATTAATTTGTAATGGAAAAGACGATTGTGGCAACAGTGAAGATGAACTCAATTGCAATGAAATAACTTGTAGTGCATTCGGAAAATTTTGGTGCCCAGGTATATTAAAATGCATTCCAAATGACTTTGTTTGTGATGGAGACAACGACTGTGGTGACTATAGCGATGAGAGAAACTGCTAAACAGGAACATGCAACTTTACGTAAAACATGTAATGTATATTAATTATAATTAATATATATGTGTATGTGCAATGGAACGTATGCGAAATAAAATCAATGCAATGAGAATTGTATCAATTTAAATTGTTTGCTTGCAGAATAACGCAAGTATGAGCATGTCGTCGATATATTATTTTAAATACAAATTCAGGTTTTCCCATTTGGACACTAAGTTTTACGAATACCATCAGCTGCAGTCATATTTCTTATTTCGCTAGAACTTTTAACGGCAATTACATTTCGA
>JAQGAC010001253.1:0-14781 GCA_034696585.1 Isotomurus maculatus | reverse complement strand
ACAGTTTGAGTTGCCCAATAAATTCCAGTTGCACAGCGAACTTGAACTCCGTAGAGAACTACCAGGACAAACAAAATGAACTGGTGTATACCATCTTCCTTCTTTTTGTACAAAAGCAAGAAGAAGATTAACCAGAACACACCATTCCACACCTGTAGACAAGAGATTTAATTTTTTATGCTATAAATTACCAAAGACAACTTAAAATGATCTGGTACCAAATCAAGAAGGGTCAGAAGTCTGACTTGTTTTGTGAATTTCCCTAAACCCTCTTCGGTGTCCATAAATTTCAGCTTCCTGCTACAAATCAGGTATTTAGTTTGGTTATACGTGGCTTCTCATAAGGAACCTTAGACTGGTTAACAGAAAGATTAATTACACAGGAAAGTGAAATGTACTATTAATATTGCCTTAATCACTTACGTTTAGTTACGTCTGCTCGTGATATTCTCGTTCTTTGTATCTCCATTGCCACACACGCACAATCAACGAAGATTTTATGAAACACATGATTGCGAATGAAAGCACACAAAAGGAAACAAACTCCAGCGACACTTAAGTTTAAAATCTCTCAAGTTAATGAATTAATGATTCAGGGAATTTCTAAAATTACATTTTCAACTAGAAGATTTCCTCAGATGTTTGTTTCTTCTTCTCGCCTGCAGAAACGGTGAGACCATGTGATAAAGAAAATCGATATTACTCTCAAGATCTTTCCTCTCACACGATACTTTCCTTCCTCTTCTCAAGGCAACGCTAATTACTCTCTTGAAACAAAAACATGGAGATAAAGTAAAAATGTCTTTAAAAAGATAACTAGTATCAAAGCCTATGACCTTTGTGTATCTTCTAATTTTGAGTATCTCATACTGCGGTACGATAGCCATGATATAATGCTTTCATTCTAAACCAACAGCTTACACAGTTCTTGCTATTGTCTCCACTTCCTACTCCTTAAGGAGCAGAATATCTCAAACAAGCTTTTTGAAGAGGAAAATTCGATCGTCAAATCCGAATTCGTCTGCCATTCCTTACTGATTCGTTCTTATCTCGTCCCACGGGAAATTCTTAAGCAAATTGCTCAGGCGGACGAATGAATTAGAATGTTCGTAAATATTACAAGGGCTTTGTTTGCTTTATAACATGTGTTCTATCCATATTCCGATTGATTTGTGTCCAATTCATAACAGAATGTGAAACTAAACGTACAATCCCACAGAGTTAAGCTGGGTTTATGCTCGATGATTTACATTACTTTCCCGTTTTCCTGATTTTTGCTCGTTTTCCCATGCTGTGCGCATTTTCCTTCTCATCACGGCGAGAGAAAGTCAAGCGCACGGTAAGTGGTATATACTTTGTCTTTCCACCCAAAATACTGTGCTCTTGCCGTGCGCACCGAAGTACTTTCTGTTTGAACTTTCTTGGTATTTTACGCTTTCCGGAGAAAATCAGAAAGAGAAACGTGTGCGCGTGCACAGAGAGGGAAAATATAAATTAAAACGATTATATGAAAGAGAAAGTTGCGGGTACGGGAAAGAAATAGGCACAGAATCCCTAAATCCGGCTTGATACTTTCAGCCAAGTAGTTGAAGTTACCTAAATTCGAATGAATTTAGGGAATAATTTGCAATTTGTTATGAGATAGAAGATCAGAGAAGACTCAAGTAAATTAAATTATTCAAACAGTGCCGAGATGAAGAGTTTGTGCAGCTTGTTTGCTCTATCAACACAGATTAGCAGAACTTATAAGGTATATAAGGTAAGATATAATATTAATATTGCATTAATCACTGATTTTAACCAATTTAAAAGAAGGCCATCGCACCCCTTAGCTTAGGAGTTGAGTGCCTCTGTTAAAATTTCCGGGCATCAAGGACACCTCTGTTGTCCAAAACTACAAGAGTTTAAATTGAAAGTGCTTTCATATCGAAAAGGACCACCCAACTATTTTTATAATTTTAGGTCTGAGCATGGGTTTGAGGAGTCATTGTTGAAAAATAGCAAATTATTAGTAGTTAATTTGATTTCCAGGCTTTTGGGGGAATGATACAAGAAACAGATTTGGATTAAAGTTTTCCTACTCGCGTTGTGACAAAATTAATTTAACAGTAACTAAATTAAAGTTTATTGATTTAAATGAATTTATTTATTAATTACTTTCAAAGAATTTGTTGTTCTTTATTATCAGCATTAGCTCTAATAACACAATGAGAACATTTTCCTCTAAAAAGAGCTATCAATATCTTAAATTACCACTACTCAAGGGTGAAATTAGTTTTCTAGAAACAAGTAAATGTCATAATTAATATTTACATCTGCTTCACCTTGTCATAACAAAGCGAGGAAGTGTGAGATGTTGGACTTCTTGTTTACCTTACAGAAACAATATACTAATACTTTGTTATTTAAATCTCTCATCCAATCAGGCAATATAACGCTTAGGATTGCACTCCAAAAACCATGGAAGTATTCTTGAACTGTTGAGGTCTACTTGTCCATCCAAGATCGCCTGATAACCCTCAGAAAAAGTTCCAATGAGGCCAATCTGATTGAGCAACCCCTCTGCAATCTCATCATCGGTTTTATCTTCTGGTGCGAAAGTATTTTTAATCAACTTAATTCTGCCTGGATTGATAAGACTACCTTCATTGGATGTTAATATTTGGAGGAATGCCGATGGGAGCGAGGAATATGCAGGGAGACGCACTCCACCCATAAGAAGGGGGTGTGACCTTGACCACCCCCTCTTTCGGCACGAAAACCTTCCTTTCTCCCACTCAAGTATTTTAGTTTGTAATCTCCAAAATATAGGGTTTCCTAAGTTATCCCGTTCTTCCTCCAAGTGTTGGTCATTGGACTTCAATTCAAGTCCAAGTTCCAGTTCATCTTTAGTCATCTCACAATTTCTCAAAATTTCAATCGCCATTCTGCTGACAATTTCTTCGGACCTGCAACAACCTAAAAAAGCACAATACAATTTAAATTTCATTAAAATTGTCAAAGCGTTTCTTTAGAATATTCCCTCACTAAGCAAATCATCTCCTTTAAAAAATTGAGTGGAATTATTCCACTCTAAAAATTTAGTCCACAAAAATGTTTCTTGAATGCTCGTGGAATCAGATGTAGGGTTATTGTTGACGTCTTTTCCTTGAAATACCACGTCAGCGTCGTCTGCTACGAAGTAAACAACTTTTTTGAAAAATGGAGCAAACCGGTCCTGTCTCTTTAGTATTTCCCAAATGAGAGGCTTCTTTACTCCATGCGAATGAGTTCTCGTGGATTCAGCAATAAAGAAGTAGTCAACGAGGTCTCCAATTTCCCTCATTTGGATCTCTAAATTGTCTACATTAAAGTCAAGGTTGATTAGCAAACCAATCCGAACCAAACTGGAGATCGTGTCACGAGGAACACACGTCAGATACGTGTTTTTTATGGCTGTTGATGAAAGTCTGTCAGGATGTGGCCACAAAGCACAAGATGTGTTAATGTCAACTTGTGGAGTAGTCACTGCTAAGCTTGTTACTTTTGAAACAAGATTTTCTATGAGGAAGTTTCGACGGTCAAGCGTTCCTTCTTCTCCTATTCCTGCCTGATTTCCTTCAAATTCGTTCCATGGAAAATTTTTGATCAAAGATAGGAAACTATGTATTTGGGAAAATGTATTCGTCTTGTTAGTATTTAAATTGCCAGTTGGAATTCTCCGGCTCGGTATAATTTTTGCAAAAACGCAATTTATAGCAAATATAATGCAGTAAAGTATTGTTTTGCAAACTTTCATTTCAAAAGTATATTATGAACTAGGAAAGTTACGTTTTTAAACAAAATATTTAAGTGGACATTAGAAACAGTTAACCGTTTTCTGTATGTGCGTGAAGTCCATGTGTCCTCGGGGAAAAGAGACGGCTGAATAGGAATGCAATTTCTTTACAAGAGTAGATACAAATTTTTTAAGTAGAGGAAAGCTGAATTTAAATGTTTGCAAATATTAGCTTTGGGTCGTTTATAAACAAACCCTCTATACAAACTAAGTTAACCGAGTTATGTCTGTATTTACTCTCGTTCACTTAGTCTTTTTCAGTCTTAATACTAAACTTATTGTCCACTACGAAAAAACTTTTTAGATGCGAAATTTTATCGTCTAAATTGTGACCTTCTTTCACTTTTCCCTGATTCAGTTTAAATTCAACAAAGGGAAAATTTTCAGACAAAAGGAAGTCCTAATCTAAATTTGACATTCAAAGAACACAGAAGGGTCATACCAGAAGGGAGTGTTAAGCGTAAAATTCAGTACAGCTATAATTTTTCTAGTTCTCTAACCATTAGCGGGAAATCTTCGTGACTTTGAGCAATACATTCTAAAATATTCAAAATATATAAGAGGATGAGGAATGACTGTAGATCTCAAATGCAGTTAGATAGCTGTATAGATCATTTCCGAAGTTGTAAACGATCCTAACCTCACTTAACGAAAATATTGTACTTTCCACTAAATTTACAGGAAAATTAACCAGAAAAGCCAAGTAATGATTTTGGAGTAAATAAAAATATAGCGATAATACCAATCGTTGTACGCCAAGTCAAACATAAACGCCTCGTTAAAGTTAAGGATGTTTAATTAAACCAACGAAATGGGATTATTAACACATTTCACACTAAACAAACACATTTAGTCATAAAAAGAAGGTAATAATGTTTTCAAACTGAGGAATGAATATTCACACACAGTCGGAAGTGATTTCTGAACGGAAGGATACAGGTTAATCTCTTTTGAGAAAGGTCGAAGTCCTGCTCTCTCCAATGATTCCCAGAAAAGATAAAACTGCAAAAATTGAATAAACTCCCGTGAAATGTCCATTCGAAAATTTTTGCACTAGAGATATCCTTTTATTTAAGTATTCCTCGTAAGTCTTTTCCAAGTCCTGAAGGGTTTCTTTATTTCCACACTCTCCTATTTGCAGATGCCACGAAATATCTTTTAATTTCCGTAATCCGCAAAATCAAAAGAAGAATGACAACCCCAGTGAACAAGGTTATTCGCGACTTCATTGTCAAAGCTACTTTTTGACAGATGCATAGCATCTTGAACTGAACTTGAACTTCTTGATCACTTATAAATGAAATATACTTTTAGTTGTAATTATGATTTGAGAATATGGCTCGTCTGCTTTTATGCAGGACGTGTTTATAAAAGTTAAATAGATCGGTCTGGATAGTAATTGTTCCAAGAAAAATGGAGTAAAGTCAAACAGCAGGTCAGGAATAATATGGATTTGCAAACAAAGCATTTTAATGGGTAACTTTATAGTCTGGAAGTTCACGTTCCCTTGATTGAGTTAAACGTGTGATCATAAAATCGAGATAATCTGCCATTCCATTCCATCCATTCCATCGGACTAAACTATACGATGTTTGCTTAGCTGAACCAACAATTGCAACCAGATGAACAGATACATGATGCACATAAAACCTACGCAAAGTAAATTCTTGAAGCCCAACGCAACGCAAAAAACGCAAAAAAACCTGCGGAATTTTGCAATTATATAAAAATTGTATTTCTTGTTGTTTCGATGACTGACAAATTTTGTCATTGATGCAAATAGGAATTCGTTGGTAAAATTTTGAAAGGTTATGGAGGAATGAAATAAGGAAAATCTTGGAAGTTAAGTCATTTTATTTAGATTCTTAAAATTCCGGAAAAAACCTCAGAAAATAGGTAGGTACAAAATAATTCATGACACAAGTAGGATCGTCGACGAATTATAAATTCATTTCTATGACAAAAGTCTTAATTTACCAAGACATAAATTTAATTTCATTAATTCTATTTTCAGCAACTGCACCCATAACAGGTGCTCAAATATTCGAGATGGAATTTAATTCTGTCTGGATCATGAGACTGCCTCCTTTGACTGTAAGGTTAGAAGGAATGCAGATGGTAGAGGGAATTTGGCTGGAGACGCATCGTACCCACAAGAAACGGAAATGTCCTTGACCACTCCTCTTTTCGACAAAAAATCTTCTTTATTCCTACTCATGAATTTTAGAGTGCAGTCTCAAAAATTCTAATGTTTGGTTTCTTAAATAATCCCTTTCTTTCTACACTTGATTGCCACCGGGTTTCAATTATAATTCCAGTGTCGCTTAATCTTCTGCAATATTTCTCAGTATTTTTATCATCTTTGTGCTCACTATTGGAAAGCAAAATCCTCAGCAGGACACACAAAAAAATTCAATTCCATTCGAATTACTAAACTATTAAGATAGAAGATTGCATTGCTTATCAAATTATTTCCTTTGAAAAATTGACTGGAATTATTTCACTCTAAAAGTAAGTCCACCAGAACGTGGCTTCAATCATTATGGAAATAGATGGACATTGAGCTTCAATTTGCTTTTCCTGATACGCAAAGTAAGCATAATCTGCTGCATATTTAACAACTTTGCTACAAATGGGGCAAACAGGTCTCGCCTCCTCAACATGACTCAAATAATACGATTTCTCACTTCATTAAGGTCAGTTCTCGTGGACTCTGCAATAAAGAATTGGTCAACGAGGTCTTAACTTTCGCACATTTGGATTTCTGAATTGTCTGCATTAAACTCTAGGTTGATTAACAAGCATATCCGGGTGAGACTGGATGACGTTGAACGAGGAAGGCACGTTGGATATATTGTCCTTATAACTGCCGATTAAAGTCTGTCAGGTTAAGGCTTCAAGCATATTATGCCTGTGTGTAATTTTGTGGAGGAGTCACTGCTAAGCCTGTCATGTGAGAAACCAGAAACTTGATGGTCAAAATTACCTTCATCCCCAACTCCTTCCTGGCTCGTTTCAAACCCCTCCCATGGAAAACTCTGTCTTCGGAGGGAAATATTCATTCTGTAAGAATTTAAATCTCCAGCTGGAACTTTCCTCCCCTTAAATCTTTTTGTGAATGCACAATTTAAAGCCAAAATTGTACATTTTGTTTCCTTAAACTACGGTCATCATTTAAAATTCGTTGTTCAATAATATCCTAACATGTTGAAAACATCAAACCAAGTCCTGAAAGTTGGAGTTTCAGGAAAAGCAACAACAACTAAAACTGCATAATGAAAATAGATTCAAAGCCGGCCAAATACAAAAAAGTTTGTTTAAATATGTCCAATAATTCATAACAGAATTTTAAGTGTAAATCTCCTAAGAGTCATATTTTCAGCAAGTTGAATGAATGTAGGTAATTTGAATTGTGGTGAGATGGACTCGGGGGAGAACATTACATTCGAAAAGGGAGTTGATGAAAAATATTCACCACTTTCAAAACTAATTATTCTAATATGATTCAAAATAAATCAAGCCTCCTTATTAAATCTCGTTGTTTAATTAGCATTTCATAGCTTTTTCCATAGATTATCACTAAACAAATACATTTAATCTTCTATCTTGGTTACAATGTCTTTAAGTTTACGAATGAATATTCACAAACTGTAGGAAGGGATTTCTGAACCGAAGGATTAAGGTTAATCTCTTTTGAGAAAGGTCGAAGTCCTGCTCTCTCCAGTGACTCCCAGAAGCGATAAAACTGGGCAAAAATTGAATTGACTCCAGTGAAATGGCCTTCCGGCACGTGAATTTCTAAAAGGAGCTGATCGAATGGAAGAATATCCGGAAACTCCTGCATAATTTGGGCGAGGGCTGCAAACTCACTGTACTCGATGTCCATCTTTAATATGTCAATGTGAACGTGGTTATTTTGTCTCATTAGAGATCCCAAAGTTGATATTCTGCTGGAATTTATTAAGTTGGAATCCACACTTCCTAAGAACACTGGGGAGAAATGAACCCTGGAATATTCCGTAAGTGGAATTTGGGGACCCATTTTTTGAACCGACGCATCATAAGCAAATATTTCACAATTCGTCCTCTCCAAAACTTCCTCTTCAAAACTGGATTCTCCGCTTACCCCGAAAGAATAGACAACGCAAGGTTTTAATGCTACTGCATTGATGCTATCGTAAACCTTAGCGTATCTTTCAATTCCGCAAGTCCACTTTCCACCATCTCCCAAAGCTCCAATTCGTTTTAGTTTAAAAGGGCATGAAAATGCGGGGATGAAATAGTCAAAAAGAAAGACTGGGGATTTCCAAGGGTCGATTGCGTCGAGATTTAGATATTTTTGCACTAGAGAGATTCTCTTATTTAAGTATTCCTCGTAAGTCTTTTCCAAGTCTTGAAGGGTTTCTTTATTTCCACACTCTCCTATTAGCAGATGCCACGAATGTCTTTTAATTTCCGGAATCCAAACAAACATCAAATATGTTAAACACACTGTGAACAAGATTATTCTCCATTTCATTTTGAACTACCAACTAATATTTATGCAAGGCAGTTTTGTTAGGTTAATGTATTGAATTTCAAGTCACTTTCACCAAATTCGATTCTGCCCTGGTTCATGAAATTAAACTAGTTTATAAAGATATTCGGCGTGAAATATCCCAAAAAAATCTGAAATAGTGACGGTTTCCTCACTTCCCCATTAGCAAAACATATTTACTATTTCTAAGCACACATTGCTGCAAATTAACAGACTGGTTGTGAATTGGATTTTTTAATCAACATGTTTAAATACTGTGAGTTCACATTTCCTCCATCGACAAAATACTCAATACTCAATACTGTTTGCACTGATTCCACTTAAATAAACTGACACGTGTGTGTTTAACTGAACCAATAATTGCGACCACATTAACTGGTACATGAAACCACGTAAAAGCTTGATACACAGGAGGATTAGCAGTTTCAAAATCACAAGGCTAGTTGGGTACAATAAATAATTAAAGCATAAGATCTCACTGTGAATATTGGGCGAGTAAATTCTCAAACTTCAAGGTTTAATGGGAGTCTAGACATTTTGATGGACAGTTGAATTAAATTCAGACTTGAATCTTGTGAAGGTGGCCTGGTTTGATTGATTGATTGAACTCTTTATTTACGTGTTATTCCCCATTTAGTACAACAATAGACTAGTCTTCCATGAGTAACACAATGCGGTTTTCCATGCGAGTTGGTCATGGAGAAGTCGTCGTACTCTTTCATATTCCTCCAGGAAAGGAGCACTTCAGCCAAAGCAAGCGCGTCTCCACTCACTCCAAGCAGACGGACACGGGAGATTATTCCGTAATTTTGTCTCTGTGTAGAATCATTCTTCCGTGGATGAGTCTGAGACTACGTTTTGCAGTAGAACTCCTCCGCAGACCATTTTTTTCCCTTGGAACTCATCCAAATGATTTTGAATGGAGGAAGGTGAACGTCCTTCAGTGACCTATGCGACATGCCTGAAAGAAGACGCTCCTGGTTGCCTGGTCTCATTTCTATAGGAACCTTGAGGTGAACTCGGTCGACACGCGGAGGGTGGAGAGGCTAGCGCCCTCTTCGGAGGTCAGGGCAAAGCATCGATTTTATTTATGACCGGCCCTCGTCCTCATCAAAAGAAGATAACCCCGGACCTGAAAACCATTAGCAAGTGGGAGTTTATTCACGTATATTGCGCATCTGTGATTGATTGCCTATTTCAATTCCATTACACCTAAATAAACTGTGCCGTGTGTGTTTAAGTGAGTCAATAATCGCATGAGCTGGCAAATGTCTTTCCAGTTGCGATACCATTGTTGTGAATTGGATGACTCACATTTATTTTAAATTCCGACTGATCCATTAGTCTTTGCGGCTGATCAAGTTTTTAAATTCACTAACTACTTTACAAGTTTTACGGAAACGGCCAAAGCAAACATCCGAAAAATTTTATTTTCAGCTGGTGATCCCATAATTACTGCCATCGCAGCTGTCTTATACTTTGTAAATTTTATCACTGGAACGAATTCGGATATCCTGAGTTGTCTCAAAAAATGAAAGTTGACGTAAATTCAAATCCTGCTTCACACTTACTTAATCCAGAAATAACAAACTATTAAGTTTAAACTTTTGTTTCCTTTTCTCACAATAATGGATACAGTGATCGAATATTGATTTAAAGCTTTAAGCTCGATCTATATGTTTTTATTGATGAATCTCACAAATACAGACCGTCATTCTGACGGATGAATAAATAACACTAACCATTTCGTACCAAGTTATTTATTTGTCCTTTACAGCACAACATGTATTTCAGTTAATAACACTTGCGACATAATAATCCCATGAATATATTTGGGAAGAAAGAGGCACATTTGCTGGGTAAACGCATGCAAAAAGGTTGCATTTTTTTGCCATATTCAATTCGTCAACAGGAAATAAAGATACTGAACCATATTAAAGACGAAGGACGACCGAAGTGTTTTTGAAAACAATAACCAATGTTCATAAAATATTTAGCCAGTGTTAACAAGGAACCTTGTACAGGTTACGAATCATTTGCTTTGTGCAATTCACAATATCGCTTCATTCATTCCATTCCTGATTGTAAATTCTTTGTTTGAGATAAGATTTACGCAAGATACTTTATGTTTCGAACAACATAGTCCAAATAAGAGTGTTAGATTATCAATTTGTTCACTACTTTGCGCAAACAATCAATTGTGAATGTTCACGTGGCTGGTTGAAATAATATTTAGTCATGTGTACTGACAGGTAACGTACGCAAAGTTGAGCAAATCATTAAACTAAACTAATTCCATTGGCATTCAACTACATGTGTCATCATATTAATTCGTACGGTAACGAATGATTCGTTTGCAACATTTCCAGACCCCCCTTTCTTTGACATTAAGCGAGGATAAATAGCTTTGCACAATAGCGATGCACTTAAGCATGCGTAAAGTAATCAGCAGGATTGTATTACTCAAGCAGAGGGATAAAAAGCAAGCCTTCTGGGCTCAAATCATAAGATCTAACTACGTTTATAATTAAGTACAAACAAGACTATGGACTCCCACTAACATCGTGCTTTCAAAATATGGAACAATATTTAAGAACGTGTGTGCAAGTGTTTATCTGTTGAACCTGGTACTGTTTACAGTTGGAGTAAAATGTTCGCATGCTCATGCGGGATCGATTAGTTACAGTCAGTTCACCATTGCCAATAGATTGATTAATGTCGTTGAAAAGCCATCATGGAAATGTGACATTAAAACGGACCTTAGACCTAGCAATAATTTTCCTAAACCTAATTGCAATATATTTTGTCATTGTATGTATCGCATGGATAAGAAACTCGAGTTATCTAGGTCAGCCCATTACAAGTGAATCTAAGGTTGAAAGATATTTGGAGTTAGAGAACTCATATCAAGAATACGTGAGCAAAAGGAAATCTCTAGTGAAGCAATACCCAAACCTCGGATCAATTGACCCATGGAAGCCTGTGGTTTACTACTACGACTATTTCATTCCTGCGTTTTCCTGTCCCTTCGGCCTCAGACGCATTGGAGCTTTGGGAGACCCCACAGGTTTCAAGTGCAGCAACGGCCCCCTGCCCTGGCACAAACGGACTGCGCTGTCAAAACAACGTCAATGAATGTGTGAGCAATCCTTGCAGAAACAACGGCAAATGTATTGACGACATAAACCGGTACACATGCGAATGTCCAGCGGGCTTTGCTGGAAGACACTGCGAGACAGATGTGTAAGTGTGCCATATTGCGAATATCTGTGTGTGATTCATGAACAGCGTTTGTGTTTAGAGTAATGAGTGTCCCTGTGCCAATGGAGGAGAGTTTGTGTAGACCTCGTGAATGCCTTCAAGTGTATTTTTGTCGTCAGGGATACTTTTATTCTCGCTGCCTCATCAGCGACGTGCGTGTAAGCCTCCAATATTTCTCTCTTCCTATTTCAATTGGAGACTATACAAAGACTTTTTGGTCTGCAGTGACGAATGTGCATCACTCACTTCCAATTCTTCTACAGAAACACATGCTCTCATTATTGTCAGAACGACAGTAACGAGTGTGACTCGAGTCCCTGCAGGAACAACGGAGCAACGTGTCAAGTGTGCGGGCCAATGGGACGTCATATCGCCGTCACTGCCCATACGGATATATATATATATACTGCGGACCCACCTGCTGTGAGAGCTACGTCGACTGGTGTGACACGAGTCCAAAATGGTCACCAGTTTGAGTGTCGCTGCACTCCAGGTTGGAGAGGAATGGTGTGTGTGTGTGTGAGGTTGAGATGGTCTCCTGCACTGACGCAGCCCTCCGCAAAGGTAAGTGGAGCGTTTCCTACTACTTCCCTCTGTCCGCATCTCTTGACTCTTTGGTGGTTGCAGGACCTGCAGCGACCTTTTCAACTCCTACTCCTGCGAGGAACATGGGTGCGCGTGTGCAAGGACGGATTCCAGGGGAGTACTCCTGCCAGAACACGGAGATCGACGAGTGCAAGTTCTCTGAAAGGAAGCGGTCGTGGTGGTGGCCGAGTTGAGACGCGGGTGTGCACCTGCGCAGTCGGATATCACGGCGACGTGTGTCAATACACCCCTTGTGTCCCGTGTCCGTGCAGAAGTGAACTTCATGTGTACTTGTCCTCCAGGGACACAGGGAGACAATTGCGAGACTGAAACGCGGACCGACACTGTTCTATTTCGCCGTGTGTTCGCTCCGGAGGTCTCTGCCCTTCCCACCGCTCCTTCGTGCACATTGGTGGATGGTTGGTTGGATTTGGGCTAACAACGTGTGTGTGTGTGCAGGGCCACTATGCAACATGTACACACCTTCGATTACGAACAGGAGACAACAAGACAGACAACCTGTTTGTGACACAAGTGCGTCTAGAGGGCGCGCGACATGCGACGAGGAGTGCAACACGCCGGCCTCTGACTTGGACGGCGGCGGCGCCGGCGACTGAAGTTCCCTTTCGCCGTGTGTGTGTGCATGGCTGGAAGAACTGCTCCGCCGACTGCAACAACCGAGAATCATGCCTCTTCGACGGAAGCGGGACTGCGAGCTTCGCGCGCCTGAAGAAGGAGTGTGCAACCCTGTCGACAACAACATAACGTCCGACACACACTGCTGCGGGGACATATTATGTCTTGTGAAGGGGGGCAACTTCATGTGTGCTTGTCCTCCAGGGTGTTTGTGTGCAGGGCCACTATACAACATGTACACACCTTCGAATACTCTCCTCTCTGTCGCAACGGAGGCGTCTGCAGAAACACCAACAACTTGTGCGATGGGAGTCACGGGAAGCGGCCTCCTCCTCCCAGAACAAACGACCACTTTCGTCGCTGCCCACTTCGCCCACCCACATGGCCGCCACAGCAGCAGCAGCGCAGATTTTTTGTGGGAGCTCCTTGAGAAGCTGGAGGGGGAGGTTCAAATGAGGAGGAGGTCTTGTCGACGGTGCACAGAAGATGAGGTGTCGGTGGAGGAGGTGAGTGTGGGCAGGATTAAGTGTTTCATGCGATAACATCTTTGCTTTGACTGCAGGAGGAGATGAGGGTGGGAGGAGCTGAGCACGCCCCTCTGCAGTGGGTCACGAAGGGTCTCCTTCGATGGGACTCAATTTGTGATTCCCTGAAGCCACTCCCCTTCCTCCTCCGCTACTGTGGGACTGGACCTGGCCACCTTCCTCCAGCGCAATAAACACAAACTGCGGGTTGAGTTTCAACTGATGCCTCTCCTTCGGTCGCTCGTCATCGTTTCCTCCCTCCGTTTCAAGGACGACGACGAAGACGAAGAAGACCTCCGTCCTCCAACAGAACCTCAGCAGCGTAAATCCAGAGTTGCGGACGCTGGTGGGAGTGTTTCTTGGAGCCACAAGAGAGCAGATTGCGGAGGCTGCCGCTGCTCCTCCTCCTTCCCTCGTGGAGGAGGTGTCATTGGAGTCGTCCTCAACCTCATCGTTGCCGACCAACAACAACAACAGCCAACAAGTGTGGGTAAGGATACGTGGGAGGTTATCGCGGGTGACGTCATTGAGTTCACGGCGTGCTGCGACCTTCCCGCGCTTCTCCAGGAACTCCGTCGGCAGGTGGAGTCGGTGGAGGTGCTGAGGGAGGTCCTCGTCAGTGAACACGTCCTCCAGGGGTGGCAGTCGAGGTTCTCCACGTGGAATCGAAGGGCGGAGGGCGCAGACATCCACGTGACGTGCGGGGTGAGGAACATTCTCGCCTTCTACTTCTCCGTCTTCGGACTCAACCTCACCTGGATGAAAACGGGGACTGGTGAAGGGGAACAGAAAGGTAAAGGATCGGATTTTCCACGAAGATTCCCCGTGAAGATCGCATCGGCCCTCCGCTACGCCCCCCAGTGGGCCCACCACCTCCTCCCCCAGTTTCAAGAGATCCTCAGGGAACATCTGCGGGAGACGGAGGTCGTCAGTGTGGGTGGAGTTGCGCGGGAGTTCTCCTACCAAACGGAAGGGGAGTGGATGGCGCTCCTCCCCCTCATCAACGCAGAAACTCTCCTCCCTTGTGTACAGAGGAGAAATTTGACGAGTGATGTGGCCGCCCCCCTCTTCCGCGCCCTCCTCCAACTGTACGGGGTGGAGTGGACCAAATCCAGACTCACACACGAACTATGGAACAGGATTCTGTTTTAATTCTTCTTGAATTTCTCATCCGTTGGCTCCCTTGGCTCGCTGCTCCACTCGGCAATCCACCTGGGTGAGCTGGAGGAGGTGAAGAACCGCGCGTGGCCGGGACTCGTGAAATGGAGGAACGCAGAGGGGAAGACGGCGGTGGAGGTGGCGAGGGAGAAGTACGACGAACCACACCCAATCAGACTTCACCTGGAACAACTCACCCGCAGCATCCACCCACTTTAAGTCGAGTGTGAACGAGTTTACGACATCACGTAAATCATCAAATA
>JAQGAC010001252.1:0-14783 GCA_034696585.1 Isotomurus maculatus | reverse complement strand
ACTTTGGGGTCCAGTGTTTCTCATTAGGCGTTTAGAAAATGCCTGTTGCATTTTAATTACATATACAGCAGAATTCGGAGCTGTGGCATTTCCACTGCGAAGCTGCAAATTGTCTGGGCTATAGAGACTGCTTGGCATGAAGTTTTTTAATATACAACCAATCTTTTAAAGCAAGTTAACGACATTTCCTTGAGTTTCTTTCTATAAAAACCTTCAAGTTCAGTCACAAAGCTGGAATAAGCAACTACCCCAGTTAAGCATACTTGGTCCAGTGGCCCGATTTCATTCCATATATATGTAAACAACAGAATGTAATAATTTGATAGCCACCAATGGAATAGAAAGTAAACAAGTTCGGGAGACAGAAATGTGATGAGGTCAATGTGGGTCCCGTCACGCACTGTAAATTACAAACACGATCGATCAAAGCTTGCAGTGCCTTACCAACGAAGCATGTTTCACTCTATTCGTATTGAAGGGTAAATAAAGATTCAAGCAGCTAAATTCTGTAACGCCTGTATTCTTAAAAAACTTTTATCTAAAAAAAAACGTTTTATCATGCTTCTCTTTGCCTATTCACAGCAGCCTACACCTCCAAATTTTCACTTCCCGCAGAATCCTGCGATGCTTGAGACCGTCAAGTAAACTCATAAACTCATTCAGCCCAGTGTGTCACTTTTAGTATTTTTATCAATAAAAGATGTAGACATTCAACGATGAAAACAACAGACTAATAAAGCTGTATCAATGGGACGATAAAATTGACTTGGCACGTAGGTTGAATGCTTATAGAACAGTTTCATTTGGCAAAACTATTTCTGTCCAAATCTCGTGAGACAAATCTAATTTGCTTTTCTATTGACTAAGGTCTTTGTGCATATCGTAAAACCCAGCTAGTTAATTCATCGCACAAGACATGGAATTATTACACGCTTCACACACATTTCAGACTTCTCGTGGCTTTAACCACGTGAGATGCCCAAATCAGTTGTCATTTGACTCTTCTCTTAACGCTGGAATCTATCGTCCCACTCATCTCCCAACTTAAAAAAATGAATACGTGAATCTCGAAAAGGTTCAGACAGTTGCACATTCATTCACCCTGAAATCCAAAACTACTGCGACTTCTCCGTGTCAATGGTGAACATTTATTGCTTCATGGCTTCCTAGACAGTTGCAGTCTTTCTCTTAATTCCCGTATTTCTTGGAACTTTCGTTATTGTCATTTCCAATTACGGAGTCACCAAGCTCTACGACAACTTCCCTCTGTATCTCATCTTTCCAGAGGCCTCCTGCTTTGTCCTCGCATTTGTGACAGTTAGTTACTTCAACGTGGCTGAGGTCTACGAGAAATCGCTGTGGATTAAAATGTGTTTGCGTGATGGGACGAAAAGCAACAAAGGAAGAAAGAAAAGTCCATCCGACCAGTACGCATTGCAGGGGGTGACCAGTACTTCTTGAATAACAACACAAAATGCAATTTACTACTGGACAACAGCCATACAAATTTCAATCGATGCCATCCCCACAATTTAAACATTTGGAAGGAATCAGCTTATTGTGAAAGTGATTCAGCAAGTTCATTATTACTGCTTTTCTACTGCTTTCTATGCACAATTATTTCCCAGTTTTTTTTTGAAATAATGTTTACTTTAAGACCTGAATTATTCTACTTTGCGCATCCGCATGATTACTCATTTATAATACTAATTATTTGAAATACTCATTAATCTTGTAATGAACTTGTCCTTGAACCGTAACGACCTTTCCAAAGGGTGGTTCATTGTAATAAATCTATCTATCTATCTATCTATCTATTACTGCTCGGCATTCGAATCATTCTTCCCAAAATTCCCAAAATTTTATGCTCATCTAATTGTGAAGGAATTGAAGGTATGCTGAGACCCTTCTTCTGCTGTTTCGAAATCTCCTCCCTAAGTGTTGGCTACTAAATAATATAAAGTTCGGGAAAGCGTCGTTTACTGGTTTACTCTGTTTGCTTACACTAATTAACAACAAAACAAAGGGATAATCGTTTTGGAGGCAAAATTACACAAAATAGTGACTACAAATAATGACAGCCCATACATTCAGAGACACATATACTCATGAGGACACGAAAATTTCTGTCTAGGAAGCCACATTTCTTTACTCTCCCACGTTTTAACTTTCGGGCAATAAAAGGTATTATTTGGAAAACTATAGGACATTCAGTTGTCTTGAAGATCTGTTCAAAACTTTTTGGCTACAACCCTGTCGACTCATGAAATGATCCAACTTTTGGCTACCTGTCGGCTCGTTAGGAATTCAATTCTGTAGTGTCGTGATTCTGAGTTCTGCGGACCTGAAATCTGTTGAAAAAGACAGATAGGTTATTCATAAATGATTTTGGATTGATACGTGTGGATTCATGTGGTTCTTGTTTCCTCTCATATTTCTGACCTCCCATTTGCTAAAAGAGAATTACCGAAATATTACCAGGAATATATCAAAAGGTTCTAAAGGGAAACTATGCCAATGAGAGTGGAGTTGGTTTGGTATAACTCTAATTTATCCACCACATAATCCGAGTTTCTGACAATATGTCTCTGTCTCTAATACATCCTACAATTTTATTATTTTGTAAAAATCGTGGCTTGACATGGTATCGCTCACGACACGACTGCATAGCTCCTTAATTGCGTATTGCAACGAAGATGAAAGATTAATTTTCGAATAAGAAATAGATTTACGAATAGTTTTAGCCCCTTGATTATCTTTTTTCGTACATTTTGTTTTCTTCTTTTCCTTTGCTAAAAAAACCTTAGCTTAAACTTAAGGTTAAATGTTTAAGTTTTCTAACGAGGAACAATGGGTCTTGCCTAGACGGCGAGGTCTCTCCTGGCTCGGTCCGAGGTGCTGTCGGACTTCTAGAGATAAAATTCCTCTAAATAGGAGACGCGTTAAATATATGTCTAAATATATATAAATATAGGCATATATTTAACGCGTCTCCTATTTATGGGAATCGCGTCTGCAAACAAATTTTAAATGTCTCCATTGATACATGTCTCCAGGAACACTTAGCCCCATCTCCTGGTAGTTTAGTACTTGTCTCCTAAAACATTATTGCAAAAACGGGGAAAATTATTTTATTAACTTGTGAGTCCAATAACTTTATAGCATAAATTTTATTTAATCAAAAAACAGTTGTATCCGGAATCCTGCCTGTCGTTTTCTTTTCTGACCAATTGGCACAGTTTTAGCAGATGGTTTTACTTCATGAAGCTTGAAATTAATTGCCAATCCTACGACGTGTTTGCAGATATTGTTCTTTAAAGAGGTTCTATTTCAACTGTTAGTGACTGCGAGTCGCGCACCATTCGATCCATAGATGAGCAGCTTTTTGAAATTCGACTCATGTAGTTCCGTACAGAACCTTTGGCTGTGTCGTAGGTTTTGAAATACCTATAGCTGGACGCTTGATTCAAGAACTCTGTGGCCTCTGATAGACTCTTGAATGTTTCAACACATTTCCAGTCACTGAACTTCCTTTTCTTACTTTCTTGTTGACTTGGAATATCCTCAAAATCACTTGAATCTGATTGATCCCAATTAAAATGCTGCGAAGCAATTTTGTTTTTAATAAAAGTCAGATGCTTTTGTGTGTCTAAAGTTAAAGCAGAAGGCCTCTTGGAGACGTATTGGAATTGGAGGGATATTATTCAAGTGTAGATAGCGTCATCTTTAGTCAAATTCAATCATTGGAATAGGAGACATTATTTGAATAAAAGGAGCTACTTAAAAAACTAGGTGGGGGCGATTTTCATTAGAGACAAAAAATATATTGAGTAGAGATAAAATTCCTCTAAATAGGAGACGCGTTAAATATATGCCTAAGTTTTCTAACGAGGAACAATGGGTCTTGCCTAGACGGCGAGGTCTCTCCTGGCTCGGTCCGAGGTGCCGTCGGACTTCGGACACAATATGCCAAATATCCCTTATTGCGGCTTTGTAACCTAATGGCGAAATCATAAGTCATGTGGATGCACACTCAATATTAGGCTTCTCAAAGCTTCGTGAATAATTTCCCACATAATTTCCTTTTCTTTGGAGCATTGTTGTGGATTTTACTGTTCTTGTACTACATCTGTTACTATGTTCTCTTTGCCGGTTGAAAACGGATCATTGCCACACACAGGAAGCTTCGAAGTGAATATTGTAACGAAGATAAGACTTAAATGGGGATAATTTGAATGAAAACTGTCCCGTGAGTTTGAAATCTTTGTTTGAAAGTTTAGTCTTACAAATTTAAAATGGAATAACAATCACACGTTAAAGGGCTGAAGTAAAGCCCTTGGAATCTTCCAACGAAGAGCAATGAATCCCTTCTGCAGATCGAAGTTTTTTGCGGCTCTTACGATGTCCCTCTGGGCCTCGGTCACTGTTTTCAATTCTATTGGGCAGATGCAAGAGAATGTAGAACGTTCTTTCCTCACCAAATTTGTAAGCGATTTCTGCATGCAATGTTTGTCAAAGTCGAAATTTTAAGCAGGCTTAGCTCCAACTGGTTCGAGTCTTATAACCAGCAAATAGTGGGGGCTCATGCTTTACAACCCTATTCTGGAATGCTAAAGGGTTTAAAATCCCAGGGGGTCTATCCTTGGTATGGACGTTGAATCATTTAACAAGCCGTTGCTGTTCATAGTAACTTACTTTTATTAACTTCTGCAGGGGCGGTTTTTTAGTTGGTTGAAAACATTAAAAAACCCAAAATACCCTTTGGTGGGACAGGTTTTGGTGATAAATTGAATTCCAGGGCCGGGAAATAGTTACAAGTGGATTGAAGCGCAGCGTACTAATTGCAAGAGTATGTATTGTTTCAAAAAAGTTGGCGACGGATGATTCGACTAAATGAGATCAAGGTGATTGACTTCATTTGACAGACCTTTTGCAACTCAACCTTTTTAAATGCACTTTCGTTTTCTTTCAATGGGGGTCACTTGAGTTAGATTGTTTTAACAAACACACCCCTTTCTCAAACTATTCGGCTTTATTGATATCATTCCACTAACTCCTATTGTATTTTTTTCCCTCCCCTATAAATGTAAATGTTTTGCTTACCAAGCACTCAATGGAGGTTAGTAAATTGGCATTGCATTATTTGTAATTGGTGGAATGCTCATTAGTAATAATTACTTTTATGTTAAAATTGGATACGTTTGTTTGTTATTCTATTAAATGACCGTCATAGTAAATATATAAAATTAAATTCGTCTTGTGTAAACGATGTTCTAGCCAAAATAAGGTGGATAAAATTTTCAATAATAATATTTGTAGTGATATTCAAATATTGCAAGTGAATAATTTTCCTTTTCATTTATTTTTCCTTTTTGTTTTCTTTGTTTTATTACAATTATATATAACGCTTGATGAAAACGGAATTTTCTCACGCAGCAGTTGCGTTGTTTAACATCGAGTGGGACGCAACTTAACACGAGAAGTGAGTTTAAACTGAAATAAAAATTTTGATTCGACTGTGCAATGACAAATCGTCCAGGATAAGCCTGCGAGTATGAAGAACCTCTTTCGGCCTACCGAAAAGATTTCAAATATTTAAGAATTGTTTGAAATTATTTACATTTGTGTTATGTTGTAATCTCTTGTAGATTTTATTGAAGAGCTGTTCATAAGTCGTTTGCAAACATAATTAGGAGCATGGATGGTCTAATAACATCAAAGTAAGAACTCTTGAGCAGTACTGCGAGTAATGGGACGTTTTCGAAACTTGTTTCAATAAAATTTAGTGAACTCCCACATTTCAGAAGACGCTCGAACATGAATCAACACAATACATTTTTCATATCTGGTACTCGAATTAACACGGCGTACTCTAAATACAACCCAAACAAAGTTCGCAAGTTCACAGTGAGAAAGTTATTGAATCTGAAAGCTGAAAGGAAAACAATTATATTCTTTGTGTAGGAGTTTTTGTTAAACATTTTCCCTGAACCCCACCCGGATATATTTTAATGTCTACGACCAACATTTTAGATGCTAAGGCGACAAGTTTACTCGTTTCAGCATTCCATCAATAAAACTAATACGATTACAATGTACCTTTGAACTTAAACTGGTGAGGCTTAGCAAAGAGCTACTTTAGTTACAACATAGAAGACTTCACATTCGTTAGTTGGAACACACCTGTTTCAGAACCTCCCCGATTTACTGAATACATCGGTGTGTTTGATAACTTGAGTAGGATTTTAATCCTTACTTTCATCTTTGTGTGGCCGCTGTTACCTTCTTTCTCGAAAACCACGTCAGCTTCAGGGCATCAGTCAAAGATTTCTTGGGGTTATATTTTGGCCAGTGCTCCGAAGTCTGTAGAGCAAATCGTAGCTTCATACCATACACGATTCATGGAATTTGTAATTCTAATTAAAAAGTCTCACAACTGGGTTTCTGGGTTGGAGAAAAGAACATGCGAGGATCTCTGCATGCACTTATTTGTGGGCTGACACTGGTTTAGAAACTGAAGCCTTGATTTGCCGTTTTGCATTTAAAAAGTATTGACATTTTCTTTGTCATGTCGACTGAATCTGACTATTCCTCGCCAGTGTTTGCTAATTCAACATTTACAAGACATTTTATAATCCAGGTTTTTTCTGAGCTATGGACTCCCGAAGCCTTCCACATTCACTGCTCCTTAGTGCCGAAGATCCCGGATTTCAGCACAATGAATTTGATAGTTGAATGCTGGAGCGAGTGGTAAATGCAATACAAATGTCATTCAGTGGGAAAATGGGAATTGAACCCAAGTCCCCTGAGCCAGAATACCGGTCAGGTCCCATTTTCTAAGCTACACGTAAACTATAGTTTATTCTCATCATTATGTAATTAACAATTGTCGGGTAGAAGTAATGAAAGGATGAAGCAACGGGTGACAATTACTCATCGCTACTTCAAACACTAAATTATTCCATGTAGATTATTTTATTGTAAGATTGAATTAAACATGTACTATTCCTTGAAAATTTCTGCAGTGTTTGGTATGATTCACTCATCAACGAGGCTTAATGTGTCAACCTATCCAATTCCTGCTGAATGGGAGCTTCCTCGACATTCTGCTGCTGCATAATGATATTCCAAGTAAATAGTGATTGCTTCTTATCTATGAATTGCGTAATTAATAAGTCGATCTAATGTTCGCATAACCTTTCATTCTTACCAAGTGACTTAAGAGGCTTATAAGAGTTCGATTGAGTTGGATTAATTAAACCATATGGCTGTGTTTTTTACCAGTTCAGTGTGTCCCATAGTAATCAATTGCATCATTCAGATTTTCATGTTAACATATTCTGAGAATTTGTACCAGATTAATTCGACCTAATCTAATTAAATTGAAGGTCCTTGAAATTGATTGCTTAACTGTCTTCAGCCAAATGGGATGATTCCTGTGGCCACTGTTTTTTACAACTAAAGCAAAGACCCACAGTTCAGTTGAAATCAGCCATTCCTTCAGGATGCACGTCATAGCTGGAATCACAGCCTTCGTCTTAATTCTCGTAACAAAAGCACCAGGAATTAAAACCGTAAGTTTTGAATTAAGACCATGAACGCTACTTCTATTGCACATTTCTTTATAATTTATGTTGCAGGACACTTACGAAGATGACTCGCAAAACAACAATCAAAAGTTTCACGTAGATCTGCATAAGGACACAAAGGAATTCGTTAAGTCTGAGGTTAGCCGAAATCCTTAAATGCAATTTGAAGTATACAGTTTATGAATATTTAATTTGCGTTTCAGTTGGAAATATTTGTTGACACTCTTACCAATTCATTCAATGCGAAATTGACGGCGATGGAGTTAAAAATGGAAAAATCGTTTTCAAAATTAAATGACTCATTTCACGAGGTTCATCAGAAACTGGCTAAGTTTGACCAGAAACTGACAGCGATTGATTCAAAATTGGAGAAATCGTTTATGAATTTAAACGACTCACTCGATGAGATTCGTCAAGAGCAACTGACTTTTGAGTCGAAGAACGAGAATCTAATTTCCAAACTATCCGAGTCATTCAACGGAAGTCTTTCGAAGGGTCTTCAGGAGTTGGGAAATAAAATTGAGAGTAATCAGCAGCAGTCGTCTTGTGTAAGGAAATATTCAATAAGAGAAATTGCAGCTTCAGAATTCGGCTAGACATTTTTGGGGTTGCGAAGAATAATTTATTGTTATTTGTTTGCAGTCCTTCAGGAACCATTCGAGGACTTTTGTTGGAAATGAGGGGAGAAGTGAGTCAGTTATCATTTCTGCAGTGCAGAATTCCACGGGCATTTCCACCAGCACTCCAGCTTTGTCCATCCAGGTGATACATTCTTATTGCTCATTTGCTCCGGTTGTCCTTCCTTTCCTTCAGAATCACTCAACATTCAGAGCGTCTGCAGAATTTAGTTCAGAATGACAAATTTGGGATTAAGGAAAGTACGATTTAATAGAGCCCTAATTTCCATAGCAACCAATGAAATAGGAAAACACGTAAGAAATTATCCCCGACACTCAGGAACCCTACCGGACTACTTTCATTAACTACTGAAATGTTCAATTCATAATTCCCCTTTCGTTTCCATAAAAATAAGAGTGCGTTTTCAACAAATTTTGTTGCAGTTGCCACGGACGATAGTGGAGAAGATCATTGGAGACGCGGGGACGATTGAATTCGACGGGCGAAGGGATTTCCACCTGCACCGCAAAATGTGGATCTTCGTTCCGGAGGGAAATGAATATTTCAGTTCAGTGAGTTTCAAATTACAACAAAACTCCCTGGGGAGCAGCGGACGTCTGTCGCTGAATGAAGTTGGATATGATCGACACGTGTACAGCGGGTGAGTCAGATTATAAGAATCGCCGAATAGAAGAGAATGACACTGACACTTATTTCCACAGTTCTCTGACAGACTGGACAAGAGAAGTGAAGTTAACTCAGGTGGGTCTGCTTGTGGTGATGTTGTCGATGGGGAACTCGACTTCTGCCGCCACGGCGCCCAGCTTCAAACTCAACTTCACACTTGAGAGGAAGACGAATGATTGGACGCGTTCTAGTGAGGTGATGCGCAAGGATGGTCTCCAGAGTGTCTCCTATCCTCCGCACAACACCCAAAACTATCCACTCAAGGCTGCGTTTTACGGTATGGTTGCACCTCCAAATGGAAGTCCCTTCAGGATGACACTGAAATACCTGGACATCCCTGACACTCCGCCCACCTGCAGTATGACTAACTTCCAAATCTGGTTCCTTCAGGAGAGTCCGACTGACACGAACTTTCTGCAAGTACCCCAAATTTCCTTCAGGTGAGGACGTCTTCAAACAAGTTTTTTCCGTGAAATTCTAACTGAGTGGTTTTGTAGTCGCTGTGGTCGCCGAGGGAACATTTCTGAGCTCGTTGGACAAGCAACAGTCGCCGTCGTCAAGTTTCTTCCTACGTCAAGTGCCACTGAAGTCGGACGTGGATTTCGACTGGAGATCGACAATTATACTTGAACGAACTAACTCTCCAAACAGTTGTCCCCATTTCCCTCTGAGAAATAAAGTTTAACGCTTGGAAAACTGAGGCATTGTCGGGTGGAACGTTTATTTGAGAGGGTGGGGGTCCGGCACTTCCTCCGCTGACCTTCACAGGGAAGCCTTGAGGACCGACGCAGCTGCCTTATTCTGCGGTTGGCTCCTTTGAGTCCTTAAGGTCGATGGGATGTGTGATGGCGGTTCGGATGCAAGGGAATATGCGAGTGGAGAGACTCACGACTGTTGTTACTATGATGAGTCGTTTATTAGGAATGAGGAGAAGAAGCTCCTCTCTCGAGGACTTCTTCCCTCGACGCTGCCATCATCATCATGTTACATACACTTCGGCTATCTCACAATGTCAGGGAGGGATCATACATACAGAATATATGGACAACTCTTATATGTCTTTTGCCGAAAAGTGCAATTGCCAAATACATCGTGATTCGCCCAGCTAGCAGTCTTTGTTAATATTCAGTAGAAGCCTTTGTTGCGGCATTAAAATGCCAATCTGCGTAGTTTTTATGGTTGTTTCCCTTTGTTCCCAAAGAAACAATGTTCGACAACAGGACAAACGAGATTTATAACTTTGTAGACGATCCGATTCAAATTGTACTCTGGTAAGTGAGAGAGACGCAGTCCCAATAATTTTCGGTACGAAAAACACAATTCCAGATTTTAATTTATTGTTATCTTTCCTCAGTAGAATTAAATAGTCATTCGATTGATTAGTCTGCCATTTCGTTTGCAGTACCATTAAGTTCATCAGCAGTGCAGGTCAAGGTAGATGTGCACATGTTTGTGTAAATAAACTTATATATTTATGCAATCAGGGTGTATCAGAAAAACGAAAAACACTCATTGTAATTCCTACAAACAGAACCTGAGGAAAAATGAAACAGGTTTGTTTTGATCTTGAAGTATACTTAAGCAATTAAATCTATTCCTATCTAATCGTACTATACAGATCCGTCTGCAACAGTTCCTTGGGACTCAAATATTCAGCCTACTTACAACGTCCTTGTTGCATTGCCAAACATAACACAAGAATCTTTACTTCTATGGATAAACTTGAACATCAGATCTCTGTTAAACCACAAGACCAACATATTACTTCTGCTTACAACACAGAAATTGACGTATTCCAGGCTACCATCACCATTCATCAGGATCAAAATAAGAGCAATGAAGCTTTACTGCGAACTTTGTAACGTTTGCGAAACAGTCTTCAAAAAAATAAAACCATCTCCGAATTTTCGGAGAACACTCGAACAGGAAACAACACAGCACAATTCTCATAACTGGTACGTTGGATTTGACATGACTTATTCAAAATACAACCCGGATTCGTTTCCTAAGTTCTCGTTAAGGAGTTTACTAAATCTCACGACCTCAAAGAACAAAATGTTGTATTTTTTGTCAAGGGAATTTTTGCGTGTAATATCGAGGAATGCAACTCTGAGGTATACTCCAATCTATGACAAACATTGTGGTTCATTAGGAGAGCACTCCACTCATTTTAGTATCCCTTCAATCAAACGATTTCGTTTTCAATTTACATCGACACTTAAGACTGGTATCGGCTTGCATAGAACTACCTTAGTGTACCACATTGAGGACTTTACATTTGTAAGTTGTGGCAAACCAACGTCAGAATCCCTTCATCTTGCTGGGTTCGTTAGTGCATTTGACTTTCCCAGCTGGATGCTACTCCTTACCTTCATCCTTTTGTGGCCTGTGTTATTTTCGTTTTTTGAAAACCAGTTGGATTTTGAAAAATTGGTTAAAGATTACGAAGCTTTATTCTTCGGATTTATGATTTTAATTGAACAGTCACATAATCGGATTGGAAATAAGAAGAGGCGAGGATCTTTGTACGCATTTTGTGGACTGGCACTTCTAATGTCCGTCGTGATTTCGAACGCCTACAGGGGATCAAATATTGAACAAATCAATGCATCGTTTAAAATAATCCCGGTGCAGAATTTCGATCAACTTATATCTTATGGCTTTGATTTGTTCACATTTGATGCCCGGAGACTTCTAGGAGAACCAATAAAACATATCAATAAAGCAGCCGCAGTGCATGAATTGTCTGTTCCACGACGGCGATTTGAGATGATTGTAAATTACACAAAGGTGAGTTATAAAGCGGGACCTGTTTTTAAGTCATGGTTGAATCCCAACTATATTCAGCCTAAAAGCGAGACAAAAGATATTGTAAAAGTGCTTTCCCCATGCAATCGTACAGCCTGGGTTGACTGGAGAAACAAACTTACACCAGCGTATGATGAACTTGTGAATATCCACACGGGAAATTTATTTTTCGGCAAGGAAGTACTTTTCTCGAAGGAAGAGGGCTTCTACATAACCAGGTGGGTTGACACAAAAGTACCTCAGAAAATCTCACGACTCAAGGTGTCAGGAATTCCACAAATTTGGATGAACTTGAGGATCAACCGACCCGAATATTCTTCAATGCAGCCACAAAAGTTATCTATACGTGGAAATATTGTGTCTATCTTTATTGTTGTTGGATTTGGTTCCTTAATTGCCCTGATTTCTTTTGTGCTTGAAATAGGGTTAGAAATATTCAATCAGCCATTTCTAACTCCTAAGCAAACATTGTTACTTTTCTTTTATTATAATACACTAAAACGTTGAAGTATTTTTTTGTTCAAAGGAATGCTTGCGTTCATTATAAAATAGAAGACATTCAGCTTTAACTTTAAGAATCAAACAGACTCTCTAAAGTCGCAGCCCTTTTTCGTATACGTGGTTTTGTTTTAAACAGATTAGTAAGTAATTTAGTATGCTACAATCCCATGCGGCTTAACTAGCAGCATCCTATCGTACAAACAATTATACGTCCTGTGTAGTTAAATATTACAGAATATTGTGCATAACTGCATGCACAATATTCTGCTTTTCAGCCAATAATTATCAAAAAAAAGTATGGAAACCATCACTATTGAGCACACGCTTAAAAGAGAGTATTAAAGGACCCCCAACCTAAAGCATCATTACGTTTAAATCTGTTATTTCTTAAGATTTAAGCTTCATAAACTGCGTGGCCGATGATCACTGGTTAGAATGAAGCATACGGACCAAAACGATATAAATACACAAATTAATTGCAGCTGTAGAAAAATATGTTGCAAAATATCATGTAAAATCGAAAAGCTTTTCAAGATCTGTGCTCGTAATAAAACTGAAGTTTTAGGCGTTAATCTATACGCTGTATGCAAGGTTATCGTCTTAAACCATCTGGGTCTTCGTCCTACTTTGAGGCAAAACTGTCTATAAAAATGCATGTTAAATTTTTTCCGATGTTTTCGAAACCATTAAGGGGAAGACATTTCCAATTAAGAGTTGATTTACCTAAAAAAGTATGCCTGAAGTATGAACCAACCCGTCCTGAACCGATTAAACTTTAGGCAAGCAACGCCGACCAATACATCTTATGGCAGCTCCGGTCAATCGCAAAGGTCAAACTAAGGGTCGTAAATC
The DNA here is from genome assembly GCA_034696585.1 of Isotomurus maculatus. NCBI lineage: Eukaryota > Metazoa > Arthropoda > Collembola > Entomobryomorpha > Isotomidae > Isotomurus > Isotomurus maculatus. The sequence continues at coordinate 1,728 of JAQGAC010001252.1, read as the reverse complement.
CTCAGTCCTCAAGGTCACGTCACAGCGTCAATTCGAGGTCGTAGGGAGGAAATCTAACCGACAATCCAAACTAATTCAGTCGCAGATCCCTGGACCTAGGCTCTCACCACGCTGTAGAGACGACAACGTGGCTACGCTAAGTTAAGAAGGGACAAGTTATGCGCTCTGCAACTTTTCGAAACTCCGTTATTTTATTTACTGGCAACGGCCCGAATTACACGCAAACTCACAAACTTAATCTCTCTTAATTATTTTATAAACTCGAGGTAAACTTATTTTGCGACTATACCTAACGAAGTCCAAAACGTACCTAAAATAATAATTATTTTCTTACGACCATTCGGCCTATCCTAGTAACACTAACATCAATGCGCATCAAGCGCGAACCAATCATAAAAGAGCAACGGAAAAAGACGAATCGTACTCCCGCTTGCCCTATCTCTACACACTTTTAATACACTGGGCTAGGCAGCTTCGCTCTCCTAGCCTTATTTAACATGTATACAAATACAAATGATTTCACTTAGCCTTAAACATACAGATACACTACCTAACCTCAGCACACGTACAAACATTCACACAACGTTTCAAAGAGACCTAGCCTTATCTAACGTTGAGCCTTACGGGAGAATCCACAGTCATAAGGCTAGGCTCACAAGCTTCCCATGTCTCGTAAGCTTTTACATAGGAAACCACATCCTAGCCTTATAGAAACATAAAATTCCTATTTTAACTTGATTCTATTAAATTAAAATACTATATTAAAGCTACAATAACGTATTACATCATGTTAGACATAAATTAACATGGAATGACAAATGAACAAGTATCAAATAATACAAACACGTGCTTACAATAAAAACATTTAATAGCTAGCCTTACACAACATTACGGCTTATGGGAAAATCCTATGCTGTAAGGCTAGGCACCTCTGCTCAACAAACAACCTTATGGGAAGATACTAGGCTGTAAGGCTAGGCTCCCCTGCTTTCAATGCTACTTATGGGAGAAACCTATCCTGTAAGGCTAGGCTCCCCTGCTTATGGGGAATCCTATGCAATAAGGCTAGGCTCCTATTATTTACATACAACTTTACGGGTTTCGAGGTTGAGTTTCTTCTTTTGGGTTCTCACTGACATTCTCTTGTTGCTGACATCCCTGACGTCCCCACACATCTCGTAATTTTGCATATAAAACATTACGAAAACACAGTACTTAACTAATTAAGTAAATATCCCGACTTTTCCGTTGTACAGCCGATGAAAATATGTAAAGGGAGAAATACTGTCTGTGTCCTTATTATTCTGGGTTCAAGATAACTAGTTTCGCTGATTGCCTTTGGGTTTGGAATTGGGCCAGGAATATTTCATTGTCCAATCTTTCTCTAATCAATCCAAGTGAAACCTGTATTTCATGGCTTATATTGTTCTTACTTACCGAAAATCAATCAAATTTGGAACCAATAATGAGGCCTTATATCACACAGAATATGATTATGATGCTAAATATTTTTGTTGTTTTTTGGGTGTTCGTTTTTGTGACTTATTTTTCAGGATTTTTGCACACAAATTTACTTGAATCAAAAAAATGTATTATGACTTGATCATCTTCTAAACAATCGGCAAACAAACAGTAAACTTTAATTAATAATGTTTTCCGCTACACAGTTACTTAAAATAACAGTAGACTGTCCATTGTTTCACAAATGCAGGACCCGAAAAATGTAGT